>UYYA01003900.1:114667-258968 GCA_900624975.1 Angiostrongylus costaricensis | reverse complement strand
AAAGTGCAGGACAAGTTTCTTGAGCTCATCGGTCGCTTACAAAACATGAGCCCATGGCTGGGTCGAATAAATAACCCTCACATTGGAAGTCAGATGCCTTATCCACTAGGTCACACTGGCTACAAGTGTAACACCTATATATTAATTTGTATGTTTTTATGAACTGATCCAGTCGATCTGATATCAACTTATATCAACTTCACACCAGCTCAACAAGATCTCAGTTTATAAGATCATAAAAATAAACCTGCTGATTATTTATTCCGAAGCATATAGAAAGTCGGTATTTTGAATTGTTATAACATTGGCGAAATGTTGCTTTCGAAAGCCTCGACAAAATAGCCATCGAATTTGCAGTTTTAAGAGTGGAAGTGAGACTCATTTCTCCAAGGACACAAGGTCTCGATCTTATCGAGCACCTTGAAAAGCAGACGTTAGTTTTTCTTCTTAGTGCTTTCCTAAATAAATCTATATACAATAATATAACCACAACGTTGCCGAGATATTTGCAAAACTCTGGACAGCAGGTGTCTATGGTGGGGAACGAACGCGCTATTATCCTTTCCGGGGAGTAACGCGTTCACCACCACACCATGCGGGTCCTTTGTCTCGCACGTCTCTCAGCTATTTCTATCGATCTTTTTGCCACAGCAATCACCCGTCAGCGGGGTCAGGTTGAACAAAGGACGGAGCTCCATCGCATAGAGAACGGCGGCGATACGTGCAACCATCACCACATTAACCTGTGGAACAATTTCAAAGATGGAAGAACAGAGGGAGAAGGCAAAAACTAGAAAAGAAATGTTGAAGATCTTTGCCCCACCTGGTGGACACTTACCGCGGTAAACGAGCAGATTGTGTTAAGGCATGGAGGATATGGATTTGAGGACCGTGGATCGTTCGCAACTGCACATTCGCCAATATCTGCACATATCTAGCCGTCCTTGGTAGCAGGCGCCCTGCAACCCACACACGGGATCGATCCCCGCGCTGATGGCCCACCAAGCCTTCCGTCTCTCCGCTTTCGTCAAATTAATACCCGACTGTCTGGGAGGATAGCTGCACTGACTCGATACATCGGTAGGCCCCCGCGAATCGATGTATAGGCTAGGCATGCATTCTCGTCAACTTTGACGATGCTTGATGAAGTCGAATGCATGGTAGTGTCTTACATTATGTAGACTTCGACTTACATGCAGAAGTGACTACAACATTCCATATGCAGTTATGAACAATTCTTATGAACCTTTAATCTAGACTAGAATATGTATCAGAAAGCAGACGCAGCAAGGTATACAGGGAGCCTCCTAACCTATTCTAAACCTACTCAGAAATACAACCACAACGTTGCTGAGATATTTGCAAAACTCTGGACTTCAGATGTCTATGGTGGAAAACGAACGCGGTATTGTCCTTTCCGGGGAGTAACGCGTTCACCACCACACCATGCGGGTCCTTCGTTTCGCCTGTCTCTCAGCTAGTTCTATCGATCAACTTCAAAAATGGCACTTCATCCCTAGCCAACTCAGTTTGCGTTTGCCTCCTTCGCGATGGATTTAATTATAAAACCAAAGGGTACGATGAGTTCGCCCTTTGAAATCTGCAAGAGAACTCATTTCCTTCGCCGCCTTCCCGATAGTCTTACGAGGTATACAAACCTCTCGGATTTGAAGACGTTCTTGAGAGCAGCGCTAAACTATTTCCGTGAGATCACGTCACCTTGTTGTTCGCCACTCTTCGCAGCAATAAAAGAGTTGTCGCGAAATTGTGAAAATTTGTTGGTGGGCGTGTCGAACATTCCAAGAAAAATTTTATCCTTGGGTGACTGAGAAGGACTAGAGGAACCTAAAAAACAACGAGTTGACTATAACAATATTTAGAAGGCGTGCAAAGGACACCTCAACAGCTCAAAGACGAAGTACGGCATCTCAATTACAAAAAAGAAGTTGATCGAGAAGATGGAAAAACCGAAGCTTGATCCTAATACGACATGGCTAACATATCCCAAGATCAACTTTCTATTAACCTCGACATTGAATTATAAATCTGTTGTTCTTTTCCTTACAGAAATCACAAGGTTGTTATTTAGCACACGTTTAATTCCTCACAAATATAACACATACAACACAACAGTAGCTGACGTTTCGGCAGTATCGCGTTATTTAGAGCCTGTAAGGGTACACTGTAAGAGTACTAATATGTAATTTGCTAGGTCAAACGCTTCAGCAACGCAAACAGAAAGATAGAAATTTGAACAATAATTACACGATCATCGGCTCTTCGAAAAACAGAACGCTTTTATCTGTTTTCCACCAAGGAAAAACAGCCGCTTAGAGTCGCGTATGGTTGATTACTGCATCACCTCACCTCAAAAATCAGTTCTGAGATGCGGGGCTAGATCACGCGTTATCTCAGGGCGTTCTTCCCTGCTATTCATTGTAGAGTTTTTGGCATTTATCCAAAAAGCCTCAAAGACTTTTCGCACTGGTGTTTTAGTCTCCTCTGCAAGGATATTGACTTTTACTTCAAAATTGTCTCCGCTATGCTTTTGTATCCTATGCGTGCCTAGTGTGGTGCTTCATCTTAGTTTTCATTTGCCATCTAGGTGTTCCTTTATTCGGATACACAAAGGTCTGCCCGTTTCGCCAATGTATTCATCTTCGCAAGTACTACAAGAAATGAGGTATATCGTGCCTGAAATCATGCTGTTACAGCCTCTGCCGTAAGGGCAAATTACGCAATTAGGTGCTTCACATAAATGGTCGTACAGGCGGTTACGAACAAATTGACGACGTTGAGTACCCGGTGGTATTTCAACCTTCGCGACCGATTTCTTTAGATCCGACCTTTTTAAGCATCGTTTTATAGCTATACTTACTTCATCGCTGTTAAAGGGCAAGATAAACGGGATTTTGCCTCGCCCAAACTCTTCGTTTTGGGACGACCTTCCCGCTCTAAACTTATCTCGTAGGATTACAATCTCGTAGCCCTTGAAGATGGCTATTTCGCGAGCCAAGTGGCGTGACTCTTCCTTTAGTTCCCTGGTAGTGCATATAGAGGTGGCTGTTCGAAACATGTTTGTCACAAGCGCCCTCTTTGTGTGTGAAGGGTGGGAAGAAAGGAAATGAACGAGGATGTTCTTATTATTTGGCTTTCGGTACCACCTTGTCATGTAACCGCTGCTTTGAACGTTTAGAAACGGAAGCCAGCTTTTCTCGGTTTATCTCTAACCTTACAGCCGCACAAAAGTGTGGCATGCAAAAAATTAAAGATTTAATAGATTCAAAGACCATTAGGCTACTAGTTAGCGACAAGGGGGTAGAGTTCGTAGTTATTCCCTGTCAGCAAGATGTTAAGGTAACTGAGGAACACCCTAGTGACGTTACCCTTTATCGCCCATCATCTGAAAGGGAATACAAAAGTCAATACCAAAAACTAAACGATCAGTGGGTCGAAGTGGCAAAGGCAGCAGGCTTAAAAACGTCGGTTATTTCATACTTTAAAATCAATTGGCCGACATGCCCCATCTATACCTACTTATTAGAATATATAAGTTGACATCACCTGATGATCATCATCATTTAAGGTTAGACCGATCATCAGCTGTGTAGACGGGCCGACGGATAGAATAACCTGGTTTTTAGGCCTGATACTTACCCAGTTGCTTAACTTTCGACGTTACCGAGCTGTACACTAAAGTGTCGAAAGACTCCGCAATGCAAGTCATCTTCGAACTTCTCGTTGAACATGAGCGAAGAATAAATATGCATGGCTTGCCTATCCAGCAACTAATGGCTTTCTTAAAGGAGTGCCTAAACTGCTCGATTTGCAGATGGTCTGAGAAATATTTCGGGCAAATAAGGGGATTGGTAATGGGGCAGCGACTGGCACCAAGCGTTGCCATTATATTTATATCTAAAGTGGAAGCCGCGCTCTCGGTCTCCGACCACTACTCTACTGCAGGTACATAGATGATTGTTTTGTCGGCTTCTCTACGCTGGAGGAAATAGACAAATGCTTCGAATTATCGAACGAGCAGTCTGAGTACATAAAGTTCACCCGGTAAAAACCGAGAAAACACTGGCTTCCGTTTTTGAACGTTCAAATAAACCTATCAAGTAGCGGTTACTCGACAAAGTGGTACTGAAAGCCAAGTAACACGACTATTCTCGTTCATTTCCTTTCATCCGAAACGTGTTTCGAACAGCCACCTCTGTGTGCAAAAGTAGGGAACTAAAGGAAGAATCGCGCAACTTCGCTCGGGTAATAGCCATTTCCAATGGCTAAGAAATAGTAATCCCATGAGATGAGCTTAGAAGGAGAGCAACGCCCAAAACGAAGGGTTTGGCAGAGGTAAAATCCCTTTCTCTTGCCCTTCATTAGCGATGAAATAAGTGTAGCACTAAAGCGTTGCTTAAGATGGGCAGATCTAGAAAATCGGTGGCGATAGTTGAAATACCACCGGCTACTCTACGTCGTCAATTAGTTTGTAACCGCGTCATTTAGTTCGTACGACCGTTTATGTGAAACTCCAAATTGCGTAACTTGCCATTACGGTAGAGGCGGTGACTGCATGAGTTCAGGTACGATATACCTAATTTCATGTAGTACTTGAAGAGACGAATATATCGGCGATACGGGCAGACCCTTGTGTATCCCTATAGAAGAACACCTTTTTGGCAAACGAAAATCAAAACAAGGCAGGCCACTAGGCGCGCATTGGATATAAAAACATGGCGGAGAGGATTTTGATATAAAAGTTGCTGCCATCGAACGGGAGACTAAAACACCAACGCTCAAATTTCTCGAGGCTTTTTGCATAAATACCAAAAATCCGAGAACGAATATCAGGGATGAATGCCCGCAGGTCATACGCGACCTGACCCCGTATGTTCGCATCAGTTTCTAATGTGGGGTGGTGCAGTCATCAACCATATGCGACTCTGATCGGCTGTTCTAACCTTCCTCATTGGAAGTCGCGTAAAAAGTGGTGAATGTTTCGAGGAGGTGTTGTTCATGTAATTGCCATAGAGTTTTTCTTCTTCCTGTAGGTGTTATTGAAGAGTTTGGCCTAGTAAATTTTATATCAGCATACACTTCCAGGGTCTAAAGAAGGCGATGCTGCCGTAACGCCAGCTACTGTTGTATTGTGTTGTGTGTTTTTCTATGGAAGTAAATGTATGTTATGTAACAACGTCGCGATTGCTGAAAAAGAAAACGACGCATTCATATTCCTATGCCGAGGTTGATAGAAAGTCAATCTTGGGAGCTGGCTTCTGTTTTTGAAGGTACATATCAACCTGTCCAAAAACGGCTACACTAGGAAATGGACCCATAATGCAAGTAAGAAAAACATGCTGGTTTGTTACCTCTTCTTCCACTCTTCACACACTAAAAGGCGCTTGGTAGAGACATGCCTCTTTCTGCCGCCAGTGTGTGTGTGAATGAAGAGAGCAGAAGGAGGAATCTCTGAGCTTGGCGAAAAATAGTCATGTCCAATACCTACGGAGCGGTAGCTACTCGCGATAGGTTTAGAAAAAAGCTAGACCTCCAAATGATGTTTCTAGCGAAAATAAGATTCCGTTTATTGTGTTCTTCTTTTCAACCAAATAAGTAGACCTATAAAACGTTGCTCAAAATCGGAGAGTCTATAAAATTCGGTAGTAGCGATCGATGCATCACCGAACGTTCGTAACCGCCTATGTGACAGTCTATGTACAATGGAAATTTCATATTTCCGTGACTGTGGCGACGGTTACTGCGTGTGTTCAAGCATGGTGAAACTAAGCTCTTGTAAAGCATGCGATTACCAGAACATTGGCGTGACGGAGGATTGTTACGCCAGTTATAGAGATTTTGTCTTCTAAGAATGAACACATGGAACGAACGAAATGTGCTGCCACCGTTAACGCCTTTAGTCCTATTTTAAGGAAAGTGGTGTTCTTTTCTGTTATGACAGTTTGTATTTTTCTATAAACAGCCTCACTCGTTGTTTGAAATGACGTAAGAGCCAGTAACTATCCATTGTTTGCTGGCGTCCACGAAGAGTATTAATTTCCATGGAGACCGCAATTTAAGCAGTTTTTTTAGAATAGAAATTTCGAATCCTCGTTGATCTTTCACTATTTTATTCCACTGCTCTATGTGTCCCTTTGGAAGCGGTGAATCCAAGTTTGCTCGCAATTCCAAGACTATTGAAGGAATAGCTTCTCTCTCAATGTAAGTATAGTAAGATATGCATGGCTTCGTAGGTAGAAGCCACTTGTTCGGCTATCGTCCGTTTGGTCAACTTTTGCTTTCGTGGATATTTACATAAAAAGTGGAGTTTGTGTCGAATTTTTGATGATGCGTTCACTGGGGGATTCGCTGAACAAGACATTGACCGTTAAAGAGGGATTGTCGAGAATTCATGCCAAACTTGCTAGGTGATTGCTTCTATTCCTGGTACCTCGTTAATGACTTGTAGAATGATATAGCTGTGAGAATGACATTACCCATGTATGTACTGTCGATGAAGACTGACTAATTTTGGATAATTTGGGCAGATGCTTACATGATATTTGATCGTTTGAATGGTGAGTAGTTTATGCCGAAAGTAATGTGCGTGAATCTCTAGACGACCATGTTACTTGGTTCGAATTGCTTGGAGATGTCACGCATCCAGAGAAACTGCGTGATCATCTTTATCTTGCTCATACAATCTTATCTGCATGGAAGCCTTTTCGACACCACTGTGTATCGTACCGTATATCTGCGGTAGAAAAACTAGTCCTCGATGGAACACACCGCTTAATGACGGTGCCTTTTTCAGATGTGCTGATGCATCATGGACATTTCATAGTTTTGTAGTTACTTCGTGTGTGGTGAGCACTGGGTAAATCAGGAGGTAACGCGCAATCGATGCCGCAGTAGGTTCTGATTCTTCAATTGGTCCGGTCATATTTCAACCCAATTGTTATAAGATGGTTCCATGGTACTTTTGAAGTATGGTATGGTTTTGTTTCAGCTTTGCAATTGTTGTTTGTAGCAGTCATATCACCACAGCTTTATTTTCTGGTTAATTAATTAGTTGAGACGGCTCCTTCAGCTCCTCATAGCCATCATCAAACGGGGTCCACGAAGTTCCGTTGCTGAACACTGATGGAGATCGCAGATTAGTCCTCCCGTATGAAATGCAAGTACTGCGTGTTGTTGCACGCGCAATTGGAAAAAGTTCTTAGAGCTGTGCTGCGATTCTTGTCTGGAATACCGGAACAACGAAGGAAAAACGCGAAAAGAATGCGCAGAACAGTGACTTTGCTTCTCACCGGAATAGGTCCTCAGTTGAAGATCGCAGTTCTATCAATGAGTTTCCATAGTCCAGAATTGATTTCTGGTGATGCGATATCACCACATTCTGCTTTCGATTCGGCTTTAGAAGTAACCGTTCATATGGACAATCCGCTCCCAGCACCCAAAATCTATCTCGAATATAGAATTATTCTTCTTACTATCCCACTCCACTGCTCGATGTTTCACTTCACTGGATTCGACTCAATACAACAACGAACGACACATCGCGAGGATGACCACATGTGAACCATCGACTCCAATAAAAACAGCTCTGAATAAGACGAAGACATCGAAACCTTAGCAAGAGTAACCACTTTTATCAACCTCGTGCATGGTTGACAATCTAAGAAAGTATTGATCGTTTTTTGTAATCATCACTGAATGGACGAAAGACCATACCCCATTGACCTTCCAAGTACCCTTGTGGTAATCTAGTCAACGTTGGCTAATAATGTCAGAACTGCTTTCCCACAAGAGTGCATGCTGACGGATCAGTACTGTGAGTGACTGTAGTGACTTCACTACTTGAAACTTGTCATCTTGAAATTGACTCCGAACAGTGTCATCGACCGATAAAACCACTCCAAACAAGATGTTTTCTATATCTGGAAACACTGGCAAAAGGTAGATTTCTAAAGTCGTTGCTGCAGTTCCATGAATTCTGTATGCTCCAGCTGAAAACTGTGCTGATTGCTTCAGCTCTTCATCACAAAGGGTTCACCGAGTTCCGTCATTGAACACGGACGTAGATAGCATAAAATACGTAAATGTTAGCATCCTCCATTCTTCTTTCCGATGCCGATAAAATTTTTTCTCCACGACTCGATCAATTTTTCCCGAATCAAATGCAGAGACTGCGTATCGCTGTACGTAAGAAAAGATCTTTTAGCATGACGAGTCCCTTTGAGATTGATTGACGCTGAAAGACTTATCCTTTATCCTTTCATGCGACTGCATCTATAGCTGATTAGCCGAAAGAACGTTAAATAACACACTTGGATACTTGAATGGCCAGTCCTCACTGATTGTGCAGCCCCCAGTATTATTCCATTTTTTCAGAGTTTTGCCGGCTTAGCCATTGTGGTTCCCTGGAGCCCCGAGGTCAGCTTAGCCAGTGTGTGCCCCAGGTCTTCACCACCGCAGGCACTCGCCGTCCTTATGGATCAGAGAGAGATTTGTCAACAAGCGACTAGTTTGGTACCAGAACAGTGGTGGATCTAGGTGTTGGTTTACTCTTACCTGGGCTTCCTAATGGAAAACCTGGTTCCCTCAGCTTGGGAAACTTTGTTGGAGGGATCAATCCACCCGCTGTACATCACAGCCCGCCACCAAGAAACACCTTTGCATAACAAAAGAAATGAGAAATAAAAAGCGGTAAATTATGGGTAAAGTGACCGAGAGGAACTGGTCGATAATTACGGATAGCCTGCCAGTCTCTACCAAAGTGGACATGTAGCTAACTTGTTAGAGGCGACTCCTAACCGCCTCCCATGTACTTCCCAGTCACTTCATTGTAGGCTTTTGGCCAAATTGCCTAGTGGAAATAGTTCTCATAAAAAAGAACATACACACGCACGCATCAATGAATATATGTTCGTGAATACAAAAAGCATGCGTCAAATCGGCGCAGCAGAAATAGGGAGAGCTTCCCATGAAATCACCTGCGTCTCAGAAAACCAAAAGGTGCTTTTTGGTCCGCGATTTACCTCTATCCACTACCTGGGGACGCTGGACTTTGGCTCGCGACTAACCAAAAGGAAATTCCCCTGTAAACGAGAACATTATGAGGTTATGAGCCAAGAATATGCATTTTTTCGAAAATGTTGTGCACATATTGATTAACACGCCACTCTGTCTGCGAATACTCCTGTTACTCACTATAAATATCTCCCTTAAAATCACTTCTGGACGTCGTACATTGTAATATAGATATATCTGACTCCAATGTTTACAAAATAAGCAAAACTTGATCAACATAAGAGTTACAAATCCGTACTCTGTCTAAAGATGCAATTTACATCATGATAAATGCTTATCATAAAAGCACTTATCAAAAATATGTAACGTACGGCTAAAAAGGAGAAGAGTAAAGAAAGGAATCGCGAAACCTGGCACGAAAAATTGCCATTTCCAATGGCTACGAAGTAGAAGCCACTCGGGTTAGAGGAAAACATTGGGTAGCTTCCCAAAACAATATTTCGGACGAAAGTACGATCCCCTTTAAGCTGCCCTTCATATGAAGTGAAGTAAGTCATGCCATTAAAAAGTGCTTATGAAAAAGTGGTCTTGAAAATTATGTAACGATTATTGACATCCCACCCAATACCCTACGCCGCCAGTTCGTTCGAAACCGTCTCTGTGATCGTTTGTGCAGCTCAGAAAACTGTATGATCTGTCCTAACGGGAGAGACGGAGATTGCATGAGTTTAGGTATAATATACTTGATCTCATGTAATGCATGCGGCGAGGAATATATCGGGGAAACGGGTAGACCACTTTGTATCCGCATAAAAGAACATCTAGATGGAAAAGCTAAAATCCGTTTAAACACCCCTCTAGGTACGCATAGGGCACAAAAGCACAACGGCGATGATTTTGAAGTGAATGTGCGGATCCTAGCGCAGGAATCAAAAACATCAACGCGCAAAACTCTTGAGGCGTTTTGGATAAATTTCAAAATTCCAAAGATAAACCGGAAGAGCGTGCCATGCTCGCGTGAACTACGTGTTTGCCAGTCCCGCACGTAACATCACGGTGAGTGGCCTTTCTGTTCAATATGGCGTCTATTTGAATGTTTGATCTTCATTAATACTTTAACCTTCTTTTCCACCGAATAATAAAAAGTATTCTAACATAAAGTACGTCCAGGTTCTGAGGAAGGCGAAGTCGCCGGAACGTCAGCCATCGATCGATAACATCAAAAACAACGACAACTACAACGACAACGAAGATCTGTAGTAACCTCGCGTCAGCTTATGAAGATCAGTTNTATATATATGGCAGAAACGCAAGTAAGTGTATGATACAACCAAAACAAATAGGTGAAATTTGAAAAAAAAGTGTTGATGTAGCACCATATAAAAGTGTCCAGAGAAATGCCATTTACGATGCAACCGTTCCTCGTTACAGTGCGAAAATTTCTGACGTTACAAAACAAAACGGTAAGCACCATCATCTCTTCCATTCCTTCACTACACGTCTTTCCCTCGTCGGACCAATATGTCTTTTTTTTATTCACATCGAAAGACATTAGCCAGCCCTTATTACTTGAACTGTTAGGGGCTCCCTGCTGAAAAATAACATTATAATGCTTTCTGCGCATTGTGCTTATTTAATCAACTGCCCACAGTCCAAATAAACCGAGGACAGTAGCCATATATTTCTAGGAGTTAATGAAGCGACATACCTTATTGTAAAAAGACTTAGATTCCATGTGATCGCACTCAGTTTGTCCGTCCATAAAGAGAACCACTGTCAAGATAAATCTCGTAGGAAACCAAGCAATTTCCAGCACAAACATAACGTAAATCCGAGAAATTGATATTACTCTGCACTACAAAAAAAACAATTAAAAGACCAACATGGTCCACCACAAAAAAGTTCTAACACTATACTTTTCGGACGTTTCAGAAATATAAGAACGATTTCCAGTTATTCGCAGACCGACGGTCTTCTAAAACCGTTGCTGCAACGCTGTCACAGGAATGCTTCTTGGCCATGCAATTACGAAACGAAGGTGGACTCAATAGCTCGCAAATGCTAAAGCAAGAGTGCTCATTGGTTAGTGATTCACATTAGATTTCACTGTTTACCTTTACAGTATGTCTGGTGCTGCTAGAAATTCTGACGCATTTACAAGAATGAGGTCACACAACGTTTTATCATCTGATCCATCTAACAACATAGCTAAAAAACCATTAACTTCTCTTTGTCAATGCCACTATACCATTTCGTCCATACAAGATCTGAACAACTGTTAAAAAACACTATGCTCCAAAAGTCACATAAAGAACAGATAAGCACAAGAAGCGAACAAATTGACTTTTTGAATTCAAACAAGGGCTTCATGATCTTCAAAGAGCTTTGTCTTCTGAATGCATTACTAACACGAAAGACGGAAAATCCTCACCTTGACTTTTCATAAGAATGCAGTACATACAGAATTCGAAATCAACTACAACTTTCTTGCATCCACCACAATCACAAAGCAGACATCAATACAATGATCCGGGTGAGTAGGTAACTTTATAAAAGACCTCCGAACCAAATCGAACTGAAGTGTATCGGTAACAAAAAAAGAAAAAAACAAAATGATTAGCTCCAAATAACAGTCCTCACTTCTCTGCGAACGACAAATTTTTTCGAGAGCAGATGTACACTTCGGTATTTGTTCTGGCAAAGGTGGTAGCTCTAAGTTCATCAAATCGACATTTCGTGAGAAGCCCTGGAAAGAACGACAAATTTAGATATACTTGGAAAAACCTGAGGCCAAAGACCAGATAACCTTACACTTGGAGTTTCTCTTCAGAAACGGGATAATTTTTAAAAAATACAAACAACATAGGAGACAGTTGACGGAATGAAACATTAATAACCCAATCTATGAGAATCTATTTGCTAGTTAGACGAGATTGAAGTGTCGCATCTATGATATAGACGCCGATCTGTGCTCACTGGATAGAACTTTACAATAAAAATTACATAGAAAACAGAAAGCAATACTACACATCGCTAATATTCTTAAGAAATAGCGGCTCTTAAGGCATTTCATGTTCATAACCATGGCCACAAATACAGTGGATTCGGTGAAATCAGAATCAGTAGCAAATTCGCACAAAATTATAATTTTGCTGACGGAGTTACTTTTCAAAAAAAAAACATTCTGTAATAGAGATAATCGTAAAGAAGAAAACTAAACAGATTGCAAATACATCCACTACTCTGCAACATATAAACATATATGTATGTGCACATGTATATGTACGACATATATATACACATGCACATACATCCATATATACACGTATTCATTTACATATATACATATATATATATATATATATATACATACGCATGTGGTTGGAAGCGACACACGTGAAATCGATCTCCGCCTCTATGGCCCACCAAACCTTCCATCCCTCAGGGGCCGACTAATCGGTACCAGACTTGTCTGGGAGTATAGCAGCACTGGCTCGATACCTCGGTAGGCTACCGCGAGCCACTATAAAGGCCAGGTATTAATTCAATCACCTCCAACGATACCTAATGAAGTCAAATGCATGACCCATCCCTTAGGGATTGATCAACGCCGAGAGCTTCACCCTTTATTCTTTGTATGCATGTGTACAAAAATGAAGAATGATACCATGCTGATTCTCAAATCTACGTAAAGCGCGTTCCACTTTGATCAATCCCTTAGGTATTCGATATGCTTTCGACTACAACAAAGAATGTTAAGGTGAGTGAGTGCAAATTTGGAACACAGTGAATTATGTGAACCTACCGATGTGTCATATCAGTGTATTTTATCCTCTCAGATAAGGCTGCTACCAATTATACGAACGCATGAGGTACAGAAGGCTTCCTTAGTCCGAGGGAGCAGGATCGAGCTAACGAACACTTCCCCACTGTATGGTTCCTCTAACTATTTCACTACGTTGCTCAATTACATCAATATAGAATATGGCACTTCGTATGTGACGAGTACCAATGTGCCACGTAAAACCTTAGGGTTACGTTTCTCCCACTACTCTCTGATCTCTTATGAGTACATCTTAATCACTAAATGCCATCTGTCGCCGATAATAAAGCGGTAAATCGGTACAAATAGAAAACATGAGTTCGCAGTTTTCAAAGTATAACTCCAGAAGCTGGTTTCTCGACAGATAGTGGTAAATTTGCCATCACTGGACTCAGTAGTCGGGGATCTGAGAACTAAACAACATAATAAGAGAGACTATGCCATCTCACCATAGATTTCGTGAAAAACTGCATAAGTTCCAAATGTAAAATCTTAACATTTTCAGGGAAGGGGCTGCAGGTGCAAGTATTTGCGATGCACTGGGTGATACCAACGACTCCTGTTGGACGAAATCCCGCTTGCCCATTTGTTTTCGTCTGCGGAATAAAAGAGTTGACGAAAAAGAAAAAGCGAAAGAGATATATGCCGTGGGATCTACGAAATTTTAGTTTCAACATGGTAGAACAAGGCACCCTGTACTTTATAGGGGAAGATCTGTTAATTTTGAATGTTTTCGACTAAACTGGAGTAAAGGATAAAGCTCTCGGCGTTGATCAATCCCTGAGGGAAGCACCATGCATTTGACTTAAGTGAGAATCGCTGAAGGTTACTAAATGAATATCTATCCTTTACAATGACTCGCGGTGGCCTACCAATGTATCGAACCACTGCTGCTATGCTCTAAGACAAGTCTTGTACCAGTTCGCCGACCGCGGAGTGATGGAAGGCTTGGTGAGTTTGGGGATCGATCTCATGTGTGTATTGCATGGCGCCTACGATCACTGCGCTGCGCGCACTACCTACTGGTCCCCGATAAAGAACTAACGACCTCTAAGATTATCCGCATTCAAAATAAGGTAACAGATTAAGGAAATCTTTTAACACTGACCAATCTCATAAAAGCATAGTAATACAATTCCTATCAACTACACTTATGTACTGCAAAAACACATAACCGCAAGTGATAAAGTATAAGAAAAAACCATTTAAACGATGGAAACGAACCACACCTTTGCAAAAGAAGAGGAAGTGGTCCTTGATGACAATTGGATCCGACTGTATTAGGAAGGGTCGTCGATCTCGTTCCATCAGCAACGAATACAACCGAAGCAATGTGCAGTCTGATCTAAATGAAATCTCGTGTCCGGTGTAGATAAGATTTAAATAACAACAACTACAACAGTCGATAATAATAGTTGCAATGAACTTCACGGTTTTCCGCTGTTATAACATTATTTCTATTAATGCCTTACAGCGAAAATGACAAAGTACATGGACCACTTAGTAAGAACGCCTTCAAGCCCTCGATAATAGCTAGAATCTGACATAACAGGCCAGATTTGCTGGAAACACAAGCACTTCATGTATACAAACTGGTAACGAACTTTAGATGAAAGGAACTATGTAGGAACTCTTAGAACGTTCAGGAATATCGATTAGGAACACCAGCAGAGCTCGTCTCGCCTTAATAGGGTCCTGAAGTGAATGCGGTCCTGATGTGAATGCGATTCGAACGTGTGTTATTTCTCTATGTCTTGTCCGTATTTCGTTTCACTTACATGGATATCTGGAGGGCCATGTCTTCACTGGTTTTGCTGGCCGCAGCAAAATTTCCATTTTTTGGAGTTTTACTGGTTTAGCCATTGTACCTCCCTGGAGCCCCGTGATCAGCTTATCCAGTGAGTGACCCAGGTCGTCACAACCGCAGGCAGTCGCCGTCCTTATGAATCAGAGAGAGACTTGTCACCATGTTACTAGTATTATACCGGGATGGTGGTGGATCCGGGTATTGGTTAACTCTTACCTAGGCTTCCTGGTGGAAACGTGGGAATCCTTCTCAGTTTGGGAAACCCTGCGAGGAGGATGAATCCTCTCGCTCTACACCGTATCCCGATATCTAGGAACACCTTCCAGCCACAATTAGGCGGTAAACCGTTGTGAGTATGTCGTTTTGTTTATTGTTTTCGTTCGTCTAGGTCTTTTCATCGTCTCACCTTTCTTCTCATCTGCTTTGCGTTCGCTGCTTCATATTACTAGCTCGAACTTTTCTACACTTTCAGCAGTCGCTGAATTTGGTTTCCCATACAATATGTGGGGATGCGTCATACCGAGCTTCGAGCCCTTCTTAAGGAGGAAATTGGAATATCAGATTCTTCAGCTTAACAATCAGGTGAATTTCATTTATGTATTTCAGGATCACTAGGAGTTCATGATGGAAGTTCTATTGTTTCAACGTCGTCATCGTATACTTCTTACCATTAGTACCACTTACTGACTGCAGCGGCAAGAACACTGCGATACATGTCACCGTCATTGCGTTTATGAGGCTTCGTACACTTCTTCAGGACTTTTCTCCGGTGTAAGCACCAATGGCAATCATAATGTCTCCATCAACAAAACTACTCGTGTATGCGCAACATTAGATCGAGCGATTTCCAAGCGTCTAGTCCAACTTTTGTTTCTATTGCTCAACATGCAGTCTGAAATTCGACACACGGTTCTAGACTTTGCTGAAACAGATACGACACCGCTCCCTAATATGGTTGTAGTCACGCTTCAGAACGTGTTTTGTTTTAGTGCCGAGTTATCTTGAGATAAGAAACCATTGGCGGTCTTTTCGCTTTATGCGTTCACCTTCTTTTTGTATAATGCAACTTTTGCTTCATTAGCATATGGTTAAGAATCTCTGCTATGAAAACATGACGATTGTTGTTGGAATGGAAGACTTCACTATTGGTGAACAATTTTTGACATCTGTGTTGAAAAACGTGCTTGTTTTTCGTATGAGCCATCTGTTTCAAGGACTGAGCGTTACATTTTCAGTTACCGCTTTCTTGAAGTTTCTTTTTAATGGCAGAGGATATTAGTTTGTCTTAGTGGAGTACATTCATTCGAATACCGCGAACTTTTTTGTGTAGAATAAGAATATGGTGGGTATTGAAGGTTTATGTAAGATGTGTGGAATCTCCAATATATGATATGGTATGGTTTATCTTGCAATGAGTTCCCGTGACCAGACTAAATTTCCTAGGACGTGAAACAGCGGTAGGCTACACATGCAAAACTATAAAGATCAATTGATGAACGTTTGTCTCATCTAAATTATCGAGAAATAGTGAGTCAATGAAATAGTTTCTTTAGCTCCTGGTCAATTCCGAGACGTCAATTAATAAAGTTGCTCTGTTGGTGCAGCGTAATACTTGTACGAATGTAGATGCGAATTGCCTCCCATTTCTTCATAGGACAGTGCCAGCTTTCATTGATGTGGTTGTAATTCGTTGTAAGAATTTGGTATTAGTACTTTTGTAAAATTTAGTACAGAATCTTACTAATCTCTTGTATCGTAGAATAGTTACTAAAAATGGCAGCATGGTCAAAGATTGTCGTACACATTGGGTATCGGGGATTAATTGCTTTAGTCTGTACACAGTAACCATTCTCGCTAAAGTTTTATCGAAGTAAAGCTAGAACTAACGTTGAATACTTTCTACCATATTATTTGAAAACACTTTTACAATCAGTTTAAACTCGACTGCATCATAACTGTACTAAACCTTCTCAAGATTTAACGATACAGTCTTCAACTCACTACTTTAACGCAACTCTTCCTCAAATCCTAATGCAACATCCGTATTTTAACTGAGTGCTCATGAATTCGATGTTTTCAGATACTGGCCGCAGAAGCTCCCGTCTCACAACTTGTTCGACCTTCATACCAGGATTGCACCCGATGCAAGGTGCCCATCAGATAATTGATGCTACATCGACCCGTATTTTGTCCTGAAAACGTATGAACATTAGGAATACTCTGGGCCTATGACACGTCAGAGTCTTACATCTCCCAGATGAAATTACCTGGAAATTCCTAAGGAGCGTTTTGTAGGAATCAGACAGGATCACTATTGTGGTTTCCGAGCTAGAGTTGCAGTGTAGGATATGCCATAGCACTATGATATATCCATAATAGCTTGATAGAGGGAATAACTGGTTTGCACGTGTAGACATTCGTGTACATCTCAATTATGTATGGTCCTTATTAAACAATTATTGCGAATATTTCCCTAACATTGCTAACCAGTAGGTAGCTTTATGTTCGACTCATTCCATTGATTGCGAAAGGAAATACTTCATAAAACCCTTACTGCTTTATTTTTGTATCCGAAAGATGTGCTGAGGTTTATTCGAAAATGTATAGGTATAGTATGCTATGTGGAAGAAGCGGCTCGTTTATTTTTCACTGCTTCATCTTTATTAACTATCTGTAATATCATTTTTATACGCCCTTCAACTAATCAGTGATGTAATAGAGAAATTATATTCGTGAAATTCTCACAGAAGTGCAGCTGTTGCTGCGCATCGCGTTCAGGAGCCCTTCTAAACGCGTCCGGGCCTCAATGGCGAGTAAATTGGTATCTGTGTTGCTTAGGAGGATAAAAGCAGGAAGTTAACATATCGATATGCCAACGCAATTTATTGTACAGTTCAGATATTCATTCAATCATTTGTAGGACTTCTTGATGGAGTCGAGTGTATGGCTCATCTGCTCATGTCTCACTGTCATTGTTGTTGTATTCCACATGAAACCCTGTCATTAAAAAGGAACAGGCAGTAAATAAAAGTTAAAACATCTTGATAACATTCTTTCAACAGAAGTTAGTGGTGTGGGTGGAGTTGAATTCTGTGCATCTACTGCGCGATTTAAGCCATCGTTGTTGGTATCAACGTCTACAGCTGTAGCGTCGGCTGTGCCTAGCCCAGTGCAGAAGACACGATGATGCCGTGAATCTGTAATGTAGCCAGGATCGGTGGATAGAGCTGGCGAGCAGATTTTTGCGGTCGGCTTATCACGAACTTCGAACATTAGTACATCATCCAAGATATATGTGTTGTTTAGACTGTTCGTCATCGTATTCTTCATCGTTGTAGGATTTCACTGTAGACCATAACGATCGATTTGTGATTACGTTCTGTCTGTCGATAACACAAAATTAGCCATCATTCTCACATAATTTCACAGTGCTCCTAATTTTTTTTTTTGCATACAGATTTTTACGAGGTCGTGAACGCTGTGCATGCAAGCCCATGCAGAAAACGTCGGTCATTCTGATATGAACAGATAACGGATTGGACATCTTCAGGGAGGATATAATGCAAATTAACAGCGCTCAGATTGAGAGGGATTCTCCCGTTGCAGGATTCGGAATTTAGTGATTACGTGCTAACTCCACTTATGACACCCTTACCATCATCATTTCCATCAAATAGTGGTCGGAAGGATGTCATCTTAAATGGACACATATTCTCTCTCACGTCAACCACCACCCACACTACTCCACGGAACTATAACATTCACACATATCATATCAACATTCAGATGTAGGAATGCATTTTATACCTCTTATTACGCTCCACAAAATGATTCATATTCGTCGAACGTCGGCAGTATGCAACGTTGCAATGGCTACCGCAATCACCATGGTTGATTTCACTCCAGGTATCAACTTCTAATTTTGCAGTAATTCATGAAATTACTGTCCAGTAGCGTAAAAATTTTTCGAACCTAGACGGTGAACGTTTTGCGAAGGTTTTTTTGTTTAAGGAAAGGCCTAGGAATTGAAACGGCAAAAATCTACCCGCTATACCTTGTAGTTATTTGTCAACTGCTCTTCCGTTAAACTAAGTGTTATGACGAATTTTGTTGTCGACTGAACTGGATTCTTACATATGCAAGTTGTTATTATTCAAATCAGTCACTAATTCTAGTAAATTGGCATGGGTGGTAATTGTCACAAATTGGTAGGAGTATAACCTTGTGCCAAATTCGATGTTCTATTTCATAGCGTTGCCTTCTTTTGTTTTTCGAATACAGCAGCACACCAAATCTACGCTAAGAAAGCGTTGGCGCAGTAGTGACAAGGTATAACTTACCGCGCTGTCTAGAAGTTAATCATTATTAAAGGTCGTCGCCGACAATATTCACTATTCTAAGCTAGGACCGATTCATGCGGTTCAAACAATGGGTTCAAATAAAAGCCAATCGGGAATTCAAGTGTAAATTGGTTACAGTTTGCCCTATCCTATCCCTTTGATGTTCACAGGACTTAAAATTTCCGTGATAATCATAGAATGGGAATCATTCTTGATGAAATCAGTTAAAATCATATCATTGCTCCGGGAAGTAGGATGACAGTTGAACAGTTTTTAAGAATCTTATTACATTCCTTCAAGAGTAATCGCAGGTTTGAAGCCCAACTGATGTTCCGATTTTTGCTCATATCTCAGGATCATTGTGGTTATACTTGACTTCACACTCTGCCTTAAAAAAAATATTAATAGGCAGTAAATAAACGCTATATTCTTACAATGTCCTTTGTCGTATCACCGTTCTATATCATACAACGCCGGCTAAACGACATACTGCAATGTGCTTTTTGTCCATCATCGGGTCACAGCTAGCAATCCTTCCAGAATTCCCGTTCATCATTTGCCCTTGACGTGAGCCTAACGTGCCAAAAACGGCGTTAGCTCATCGATTAGCTCGCTGCGTTCATGTCCTAAAACCAGTTATTTTGTTTAGCAATTAAATTTAAATAACATTCATAACCATCGCTTGCTAATTGCAGTAACTCCTTCCATAAACCAAGGGTGCGTAAAGCATTGTGGCTAGAGAGGCACTACAGTGTTGCACAGGTGGTCTTTGACTCGATCCTTTCACCCAAATCTCGTCAAGAATTCTATCCCTTAGGAATCAACAATTTGGTAGCAGATTTGTGTGGTAGGATAACACCACTGTCTTGAAGCATCGGTAACCCACAGAGAAACAGTACAGACCGAATATGCATTCAGTCTACTCCAACGATGCTTTTTGAAGCGGAATGCATTGCGCATTCATCAGGGATTTGTTAATGTCGAGATCTTTATCCTTTATTTGCCCTGTAATTACACGCTAAATTGTCTGCGAATATCAGAGTTAAGAACTAACATTATTGATTGCAGAGTGGGCTTGAGGTGGATATATAGGAGATTAAACGTCAAAGTGATTACTCAACGTGAAGCACAAGTATGTGCTACTTTTCAACGTTAAATGAGGCTTCCCCAACGAACGAAACCATCGTTTTCCAGCGTGTAAAACTTATTTAAAAATTGGAATAGCGGGAACAAGCATAGGTTTTCGTATCATTAGTGCTCAAATTAGTTTTAAAGACGTAACCTTGCCTTATAAAGGAGGAAGCGTGCGGCATTGACCTATCCTAAGGGATTTTCCATACAGCCGATGTCATTAAGGATTGTAGAGGTGAATGACTCCATAGGTGGCCTATACAATTTACTTTTTTTGATCTACTGATGTATCATGTCAGTCCTATCTCGCCAGATATCCGGTATGAATATGCCGACCTCACAAGGTTGAAAGCTTGGTGAGCCCGGAACCTGTAATCGGACCAGCGACTGTTCTAGTATGTATTGGAAGAGACCACAGTGGCACATGCTTTAATATTGATTCTGGTAAAGAATGTAATTGCAGAAAAATATAAGTAACTTTTTTTATAACATATAACTGAGACATGTATTCTAAATGTTATATTGTAAACCACTACCGCTAGTCGTCGTTACTCAATGTAAAAGAAGTTGGCCATCACACGAATCGCTTACACACAAGATGGTGCTAAAATATGATTGTCGTCTTATTGTGTACAACATACAGATGTAGTTTTATGGGTTTATAGTTTTCGTAATGCTTCTGTGGACTCCACTTAAAGAGATTACCTCACGTTTACTCGCATAATTTCCATTACGGTAGTGCAGCACGAAAAGTTGAAAAATCAAATGAAATTTGCAGAGGTGGTATATCTTGATAACATAAGTTTTGCGTTCTATTGTGCTTTACCCTGGTTTGGGGATCTTTGTAGATGTATAATGGACTAAAGAAAGGTTGTCGTGCTTTGTGCTTTCTCTACAATCTCTATTCGAATGAGTGGCATGACGATTAAAAACAGAAAACCCACATCGTGGGTGTTCTCGAAGTATCAGACTAGCGCAGAAACATACTAGTTTTTTCTTTAAAATACTGTTTCCTACAACGACTCTGAAACGTTATCATTTAATTGAAATTGGGATTCACTTATCAAAAAAAAAATGCTAAAATCTACGTGGTTTTGCCAGTGAGATCCAGGTTGATTTATTCCAGCTACTCATAATTGGACAATGTTTCTAGGTGATTAGTTGTTGAGAATTTTCTAAGATAGAAGATCCTGGTGCCATGAATACGATGAATCACAGTTTCGTAGCCGAACTCGTTCGCACTGTGTATAACAGGGTTTCTGGTGTTGATTTTGCTGTCATTCGTTCAATTCGTGCTAGACTTGTTCAATAGGCTTTTTATGTTTAGAATGTACTTAAAATGACAAGCGATTGTTGAAATGTAAGTGTCCGTTTTTTCCACAACTCCCCAAGGAGTTATTGGAGTGGCAGCTTCGATAATCGTCTGCAGCCGGTCGATATCAATTGTTGATGCACCTAATCGACGCTTCTTCATTTCCTGCCTCAACTGTCACCACGTCTCTGCAGCATAACAGAGCGCTGGGAGGACCGTAGAATTAAAGAGATGAGCGCGGATCTTCGGGTCCTTCAGTTGGTTGGTGTCTTCTTTGAGAGGCCTGAATGCGGCCCAAACTGCTCTCCTTCTTCTATCTAGTTCCTCGTTCATGCTGTTTTCCACGTTCATTGATCGCCTAAGGTAAGCGTACGAGGTGGTCTCTGCAATGAGAGAGCCATCCAATTTAATTTTTTCGCCTTCGCACCATGGCTTTTTATGAACTGGCTCTTTTTTCGATTTATGCGAAGTCCGATCTTTTTCCCCGCTTCATTGAGCTCGTTGATCACCACAACTGCTTCGCTAGTACTTCTTGAGAAGATGACAATGTCGTCGGCAAAACGAAGATATCGAGTGACTTCGTTACCCACTGCAGTGCGGTACTGAAGAGCTTTGGCGATATTGTGTCGCCCTGTCGAACTACTATTCCTATGGGTATGGTAAGAGTTCGATGGAAAGGCTGTATTTTCGTAGTGCAGTTCCGGTAAGAGTCGGACAGAGTCCTTATGTAGGACGACTCCACTCCTTGATCGACGAGCGCTGATAGGATTACATTCGTTTCGACACTGTCAAACGCTTTCTCACAGTCGACAAAGGTTAGGAATAGAGGCGAGTAGTATCCCCGACAAAGTTCGATGACCCTGGACACGGTTCGGATGTGGTCCATTCAGCAAAATCCTTGTCGAAATCCTGCTTGTTCAAGTTGCGTCATTTCAAACGTCCTTGATATGCGCGAGAGGATAATCTTCGTGAAGAGCTTGTAGAGTACACTTAACAATTATATGGGACGATAGCAACGAAGATCTCCTCGGTCACCTTTCTTGGGTAGGATAACCGTGCGCGGCGTTCTCCACTGGTCTGGGATTTTCTCCTTTTGAAGGTAGTCTGTCATATGATCTGCGAGAAGCACATGTAAATTGTGGCCTCCATCTCTAAGGAAATCGGCAGTGATATTATCGGGTCCTGGAACTGTTCCTCTTTTCAAGCTTTCTATTGCAACTCGAACCTCCGACGGAAGAATTCCAGGTGGTTTTTCTCCATCGGGAATATTAGGGCCCGGGACGGGGATTGTGGAACGGAAAAAGTTGGTGTAGAACGTTTTCGCTATTAGTTCCATATCATGGCGGGAAGTTTTGACGGTCCCATCTTCGGTCATCAGAACTGACAGCGGAACATTATAATCATACAAGCCCCGACGGCATTTTTTCTGACTGATTCTTTTCTCTGCTGCTTCCAGTATTTTTTTTGCTTGCACCGTTGTAAATCTACCAGCATCTTTTTCTCTTTTGCAGCTGGCATTTATTACTAGCCATGCTAAACGTATTGCAGTAGAATCAAGCTTCAGTTTCCTGCTCTTTTCGAGCAACTCCTTAGTAGTGATGGAGATGCAATCCGATCTCCCTGCTTGAGGAACTGATGTGAATTCGGCACAGCTTTTCAGTCTTTCGGCAAGCAGCTCGTAGTCTTCGGGCGGGTCCTATTTAATCTGCCAGCCACGTTTGGACAGGACTTCGTTCAGAATGTTCTCGTCGTGTACAGCTAGACTTCTCCCTCGTGGTCGATGAGGAGAGTTTTTTTTTTCCAGCTTGCTGCTGAATCGAATCTTCGCGCGAAGAAGGCGGTGACCGGAACCAGTACAGAATGACGGGACTACTGATGTGCCAAGTAGGCACCATCTTCTGTTTGTAAGAATATGGTCGATCTCCGCATGAGTCATGCCGTTGGGAGACTCCCATGTCCAACGGCGGCTTTCTCTCTTCTGGAAAAGCGAGTTTCCATGGAAGAAACGTGCTGCTGACAGTAGTCCTGCGAGACGGTTCCCGTTCTCATTTTTTTCTCCTAATCCAAAGTTTCCGATCCTGTATTCGTTCTCGTTGGCCTTTCCTATTCTGGCGTTGAGGTATCCAACAACAAATTTATGATATGCTTTATCATTGGGGACGACTTCCTCCAACTGATAGTAGAACGCATTTGATTCGTACTCATCAGCTGCGTCTGTCGGTGAGTAGCAGTTGATGACAGTGATCTTCTCATGATGCGACACTTGAAGACGGTGGACGGCTATGCAAGGCGAAAGGATCATGTATGAGTCGACGAGATGGACAATGGACGGGTAGACGGCAAAGCCTACGCCACCGACATTTCGTGACGGGACCTTTTCTCCACCGATCACAAGGGTCCCGATGTTTAGTTGGCGTATGCCGGTCTTCTTGATTTTCGTTTCTTCTAATGCAATCACATGGAATTCAATGCGATCTGCGGCTACAAGAAGGGCGTAAAGATCGGGGTCTGTGGAGAGTGTTCTGGCATTGTATGTGCATAGTAAAGAATCATCTCCATGGCGTGTCGTGCATGTGTTCTTCAGATCCGGTTCCAACGACGTCCTGCGTAACCCGAGATTTTCTGGCCTCTCACCGGTTGTTTCACCGCCTGACGTCATAAACGGGAGCACCCAGTGTGCGGCATACTGAGGCTGGCATATTGCTGGTCTTGCAACATAGTCCTCACTGGAGTCCTGACGTAACCTTGCAAGGGCGTATCCAGGTCTTCACCGCGTTGTGGATCAGAGGCAGCTGTGTTTTCGGCGACGAATCCTTCGCTCGGTCTTCCTACTAGTTGATTCGGAGAGATGTTAAAACCGAAATCAGAAACGGAAGTAGGAGTGTAGAAGTAACCGATCACTCAAGGACGATATAGAAGCTGAAAGTGATAAATTTACGAGAATAAAATGCATTAGTCAATGCATTTGTCCGAACATTCAAATTGGTCGATTATGAATTAGCATAATCTATAGACGACCACTAGTACTCATGTTAAGGCAGCTGTCTAGTCCAACATCCAGAGGTTCAGAGTAGCACCAAAAACACTCTACAAGCAGCCGAACTTACAACCCACAGCAGAAAGCACTCTGAACAACAAAATAAAAGCCGCTAGATTAACACTCCGAATTAAGATGGATAGGGTTACAATACGACTGTTTCTTATTCTTTTATGGGGTTCACAATAAGAAGTAGTGATACCGATATTCATGAGCACAATGCTGATTCGAACCTCCTTCCCCAGACTCACTAAGCCTCTCGTCCCGCTAAGGTCGGGGAATTGATGCGAATTTCTCAGGGAAAAATCACTATCTGCAGTGGCACCTGCACAGTAGACGTGAATACGGGTCATATAAAATAAAAAGTGAAACAAAAGTGGTTTACGACTGAACGATATGTTGATATTTAGCGAGGAAGGTGAGTGCAAAACGTCTAGTGCCGGTTTGTTTCAAGAGGGCAAATTTTATAGTTTTGAATTTCCCACAGAACTGCAGCAGTCGCTTTTCCTTCAGTTTCCGAAACACAAGCCTGGACAAAGTTGAAAGCGCAAATAAATTTTTAGGACTTCAAAAACGTACAGTTTTGCTGTCACTGAGTAAAAAAATGCCACTGTATGAACAAAAATGCGCAAGTTTTGGTAATTGTAAATCAATTAGTTATGCCCACCATGAACTGAGATCAACTCGTTTCAAGTTCAGGAGCGTAAAGAGGATTTGGTATATTTCTCATTATTAAAACAGCATCGAAATCAATGAAGTTATGTTACTACAGAACTTCATGAATGAGAAAAGCGTTCAAGGAAACGGCAGATGATCGGAGGATGACGCAAACAATTTTGCTCTAAATGAGGGAAAACATAATCGAGGCCATTTTTGGAAATATCTGCGACAGAGCAGATCGGGACAATGGAGTTTGTAGGTTAACACCGTAACGACTTACACCTGTACGTATTATAATGCCTCTGTGGGACTGGCTGCTAAAACACTTTTCGTTTCCGTTTCTTTTAGCAATTAAGATATTTTCCCGCACTTTTCTTTATCACTTGATAGCTTGCACAACAAATGTTGTATTGGACGTTGATTGATGAAAGCTCTATTCTGCTCTACAAAAAACCTTTCCCGAGTTCACTAACTAGAAATTTTGGAGCTAATCGGCCACCAATTCAACTCTAATTGCTATAGCGAACGGTAGCTATCGTATAGAATGCGCAGATATAAAATACATTGAAATAGAGACGCATAAGATGCAGAACACTTCCAAGTGCTGACAGCAATGTGTTTGTGTATTGGACCATAGTAAAGTATTGTGGATTAGCACTATAAATATCCTAACTCTTTTATTTACTGCCTTTTTCTTCTTAATGGCAGGTTATGTTTCGAATTATAACTCGTATGAAATGCTGAGATATTTGCAAAACTCCGGACCACAGGTGTATGCATTGGAGAACGAACACGCGCTGTTGTCCTTACCGGGGAGCAGTGCACTTCACCACTACACCATCCGGGTCCTTCGATTTGCATGTCTCTCAGCTAGTTCTATCGAGGCAGTAAATGAAAGAGTTATGATTGTGATTATAACTAAGCCTCAGCTTAACTGGATTTAATGCCGATATTGGCTTCCCAGATCAATCCCTTTGACGGGTGATTGCTGATGGCAAAAAGATCGATAGAACTAGCTGAGAGACATGCAAAGCGAAGGACCCGGATGGTGTAGTGGTGAAGTGCACTGCTCCCCGGTAAGGACAACAGCGCGTGTTCGTTCTCCAATGCATACACCTGTGGTCCGGAGTTTTGCAAATATCTCAGCATTTCATACGAGTNGCTTAGTTATAATCACAATCATAACTCTTTCATTTACTGCCTCGATAGAACTAGCTGAGAGACATGCAAAGCGAAGGACCCGGATGGTGTAGTGGTGAAGTGCGCTGCTCCCCGGCAAGGACAACAGCGCGTGTTCGTTCTCCATTGCATACACCTGTGGTCCGGAGTTTTGCAAATATCTCCGCATTTCATACGAACTATAAATATCATTCACATCCATAGAGCAATAGAGCAAACTCATTTCTACAATCCATTAATGTTTACACCGGCGGGGTCCTCTTGTTATCGAGGAATTATTGCCTATTTCTGGAAAAACTGGCAATTCAATAAAGGCTGAGAATCACTCATCGTCCATTGCGCAACAAGCCCGACATTAGGAGTCGTCGCAAGAGTGCTAAATGATTAAAAACCCCGTGAAACATAAAGGGCAGTTCATTGTATTGAGGACCACTTCTGATTATAATAATATTTATGGCACATAAATGACCTGCTGTGCTTATCCGTTTGTTGAGTTTCACTCAGATAACGGGTAGTGATGTTCGATCATCACGAGCGCGACGCTGGTTCGACCCCGTACTGGGCTCACCAAGCCTCTTATCCTTCTACGGTCGAAAAATTGTTACCAGAATTATCTCTGGATAGCTCAGTTTCTTCAATCCAAGCGGATATGCTCAAGCACGGCCATCACAGAACTCCAGAAAAAAGTAACTAGACCAGTATTAAACGACATTCGAAACGACATAAAGAAGGCAACGATGCTTAAGCGACAGCTGAAGCTAGACGCAAATGTTGGAATACCTTTGTGGGTAATTGGTGCAAGAAAACGAATCAAAAGAAGAACTGTTCCAATCTGTGTGGAGCACCCATAATATTTATGGTAGGTTTTTGGTCCTCAGTACAATAAATTGCCTCATATATTTCACGGGGTTTTTAATCATTTAGCACTCTTGCGACGACTCCTAATGTCGGGCTTGTTGCGCAATGGACGATGAGTGATTCTCAGCCTTTATTGAATTGTCAGTTTTTCCAAAAATAGGCAATAATTCCTCGATAACAAGAGGACCCCGCCAGTGTGAACATTAATGGATTGTAGAAATGAGTTTGCTCTATTGCTCTATGGGTGTGAATGATATTTATAGTGCTAATCCACAATACTTTACTATGGTCCAATACACAAACACATTGCTGTCAGCACTTGGAAGTGTTCTGCATCTTACGCGTCTCTATTTCAATGTATTTTATATCTGCGCATTCTATACGATAGCTACCGTTCGCTATAGCAATTAGAGTTGAATTGGTGGCCGATTAGCTCCAAAATTTCTAGTTAGTGAACTCGGGAAAGGTTTTTTGTAGAGCAGAATAGATCTTTCATCAATCAACGTCCAATACAACATTTGTTGTGCAAGCTATCAAGTGATGAAGAAAAGCGCGAGAAATTATCTTAATTGCTAAGAGAAACGGAAACGAAAAGTGTTTTAGCAGCCAGTCCCACAGAGGCACTATGATACCTTCGCTGCTCACAGAGAGAATTGTTAACTAAAGCTAGTTTCTCTGGTGGTGAAGTTCTTATGTTTTGTAGCTTACACTTACTAAATATAATACAACTACGAATGCTTTAGAAAATGTTACTAAACCTGTTTGAGATAGTTCGAGGAGTTTTTACGTCATTTGCGTACAATAATAGTGCTAATGCTCAGCACAATCACTTAGATAGTGTTGCAGGCGAAGAGTAGTATTCTCATACGTCACATTTGCTTTGTTACTTTTTATTTTACACTTTTTCACATATAGTGCTTTGCCCTGAGGAGAGGAAAGTGATCCGTGCACTCTAGCTCTAGAAGTAATTACGTTTTTTTCCTTTTTTCTTGTAAACAGAAAACGAGCTTTGCAGTCAAATATAAGACGTTTAGAAATGATTCATTCATTATGTCGTTTTTCGAAGCCGAATAAGGAGAAGGAGGAGGTGACCTGCTGTTTAGCGTAATAAAAAAGGAAACGACGTCAACGTTCGGAATAACTAACGAGTACTCCACTACGCAAATTTCGTACTTAGAAATACTGCCGTGTTCACAACAGCTCGACGTTCATGCATATATCCATTATCGCAACCTTCTTCTATATTTGGTTATTCACTTTACCCACTGTCACAGGACATGAAAAAAAAAACGCGTTCGCCCAAAAAAAATTTACTAAACCATAAACCAAAACCCATATTTGAGAATGGAAGAGTACAATGACATAATTTCCGTGTCCATAGACACACTCTTTCTCCATTTATATGCTATTCCTTTTACTTATAAGAGTATCCTTATAAGAGCATGGTTCACGTGTATTCTTACGAATATTTGGTTTATGTCACTCTAACGAACACCTGCAGGTCTTCAATATTGCAGTGCGCCTTGCTTGCTGTGCATGATCAGCAGGTTGCGATAATGGATATATGCATGAACGTCGAGCTGTTGTGAACACGGCAGTATTTCTAAGTACGAAAAAATTTGCGTAGTGGAGTACTCGTTAGTTATTCCGAACGTTGACGTCGTTTCCTTTTTTATTACGCTAAACAGCAGGTCACCTCCTCCTTCTCCTTATTCGGCTTCGAAAAACGACATAATGAATGAATCATTTCTAAACGTCTTATATTTGACTGCAAAGCTCGTTTTCTGTTTACAAGAAAAAAGGAAAAAAACGTAATTACTTCTAGAGCTAGAGTGCACGGATCACTTTCCTCTCCTCAGGGCAAAGCACTATATGTGAAAAAGTGTAAAATAAAAAGTAACAAAGCAAATGTGACGTATGAGAATACTACTCTTCGCCTGCAACACTATCTAAGTGATTGTGCTGAGCATTAGCACTATTATTGTACGCAAATGACGTAAAAACTCCTCGAACTATCTCAAACAGGTTTAGTAACATTTTCTAAAGCATTCGTAGTTGTATTATATTTAGTAAGTGTAAGCTACAAAACATAAGAACTTCACCACCAGAGAAACTAGCGTTCGTAAACAATTTTTTTTTCTGTAAGCAATGTTGCTTCACAATGAAATAAGTTATAAGCGGTCACCTGCCAAGTTAAAACAACTACTCATTTTTGGTCATAAGGAACATTTTGATAATTATTTTCTTTGTTTTATTGCTTTCATTATTTTATATGACTCGACTTCACATTTTGGGCACTGGCTAGGCAGTTTTGTTCTGTTCATTGTTTCATATCCGTCATACACCAAGAGTTCAGGATTTGTGTGCGGCGACTGGCAGTCGATGGTTTAGCCTTCATAATGAACATAGCTGAATGAGGCCGAGTAGATCTTCTCTAAGATGCTGGAACGATTGCACTATAGTTTTCACCGCGGCTAGATGGCAGGCTTTGCGGATCGCCGATAGACTTCAGACAAGTCTGGTAGTAATTTCCCCCGACCATGGAGTAACGGGAAATTTTGTTGGCTTGTAGTGAGCTCTATCCAGCGACTACGCATATATTATTTCGCGGCAGCTCTAAATATTCCGCATCCCAAGCTAGTCAACTAACTCTAGCAATGCCGAATAACTGAAATCTTTTCACAAATGTGTTCCATTACACAAAAGTAATCTCTCACCAATGACATACTACATTCTCGTCTTACGTTAATGACGAGACTTTGACATATTACTAATCTAATCACTTGCTTTTCCAATGCGTCTCTCAATGAGGCGAATGACTGGAAGTAGCTTCAAGTTGGCTACCTGCGGTAGACTGTTCGGATGCGATTCGCACACGGGGCTGTCCGAGCGATGGGCGTGACATCTTGACAGCCGCTCGACGTCGATGCCGAACGCAACTTGCGGAGTCATGTCAGCCGCCTGGCCGGCCCCACCGTCCTTCCGGCCGGCCCACAATTGTCAATGCATTCGTGTGGTTGGCAAACATTGCCTTAATTACGTCATTATTTCTGCTTAGTACTGCGTGAGCACCTCTAGAGACAATTTTATTCGAAACTGCATTGCATTCGAGCAACCAACTCTCTATACGATTCGCCATTCATAAATTATACGCACATATATCTAATAATATAAATATGCGCGCTACCAGTCGCATTCACGTAACTCTCGGCAAAATAAGTTTTCTTCATCAATATTTTCTACGCGATTTCTATGCATAAAGCTTCCAAGTAATTGGAGTCTTTTCTTTAAGGGTTACTCGCCTTTCAGATGCGTAAGATATCTCTAGGCTTTCTCAAATATCTGTGCCTCAAAATGCTCTTGCAAATCTTTCGTCTTTTAAAGCTTGTGATAATGAAAACATATTCTGGCTTTTTATTAGTCGTAGTTGTAAAATTTACGCGTACGTTTGTAATGTTTGTAATAAGTAAATCAAATAGTCAGGTAAACCACTTATATACTCGTAAGTGTAATTTTACTGCTTGGTTTAATTGGGACTGCATATTTCTGCCATGGAATTCACTTGGGAATTGACAAAGGACGTTGTTCCCCACTGTTTATTCGGGTTGTCGAATGAACATCAGTCGCACAAAAGCTCGGGTTTTCATCAGTTTTGAATTTACTCAGATATGGTGAAAACGTCACGATAATTTTCCAACCACCTCAGTAGTCTATTCAAAATACATTAAGCATCTATTCAGTATATAATTCGTGTGTCCAGTACACATTTTCAGTTGCCAGTTTTCGATAAGCTTCATTAGGTAATGCTTTTATTGCCAATGAACGGCATTAATGTTATTCTATCTCCATAAGTAATACAAAGCCGCTTCCCATTGTTATCGATTATTTATTGTCAGTTACTTGCCATTCTAAAGAAGTCATCACTATATTCCAGCATATTTATCGCTTTTTGTTGATGATTTCCCTGATTTGGTGTATGCGTGCAGTTCCATGCGGGTGATTATCACTGACTTCTGACTAACGACGTGATTCTGTTGGACGAAGTAGTATTTCGCAAGCTATTAACTCGTTAGGAGAGCCAAATTGACGAGAATTCACGTTTGATATGAGCCATGCACTGCCATTTTTCCATGAATTTTCTCATGAAAAAAAAATTAGCGTACTCTTACAAATGTTATTTAGCGATTTCTCTCAGTATATGCGGCGAACTAAAGCATTAATTTAGTCTGTCCATTGAGTTACATGTTACTACAGATGCTCTGTATTTCGTGAAATCTTGTCAATTTCGATCCACGAAAAAAATTTTGAGTTGGGCGATGACCGGAGAGCAGCAGCACTGCTCATTTTCTATCGTGGAATGTCGTCTTCTTTCGTACTTATCCGCCTCCTTTCACCATCACTGGTTGATGACGGCTATGCGACATGCGGCTTAAATCGTTAGCATTCCCGATGACGTTGACAAACGATGATTTTGCTCGTGATGTGCATGTTTCAGTCGAATTACTGAATTTCACATCTTCTAGTCGAAAGTGGATGATCGAAAGTGTTACATTTTCGCTACAGACTTCCAACTTGAATAGAATCTCCTCGCATTTAAGCTTTAAAGACCTCAAGTTTATCTCGCTTTCTCAAACGCTTTCTCATCTTTCTATCTTTTTCTAAGGCTACTCATTCGTCATCAATTTTTTTATTTTATTAGATCCATTTCGAATTTTCTGTACAAAATTGTGTTCAGCAAACGTTGCACATTGTGATAGCAAGCAAACTATGGAAGGAGGTCAACATATTCGCACAAAGTCTCATCTTTGCGAAGACAGGTAGGATCTTACTTAGTTTCTCTTCTCATCAACTTCATGAAGTTGATTGTAAAATTTGCGTGCTAACGTTTTATGGTTCTATTTGCAAGTAGCCATAATAGTTGTTTTCTTCACTCGAGCACTTTAGAAGCATTATTTTTGCTTTGATGATGTTGTTCATGAATGCGGTGATGACATCGAGAGAATGTTAGGAACGAAAGGAAGCATCATTTTCTGAAGATCCTCACCATCCCATACGAGCGATTATACTCCCGAATCGGAACGGAAATTGTGGCTGCCAATTTTCCTATACTGGAGAGCTCACGACTTGACCGCTCAGTGTTTACACAATCGTGTTCATTTCCTCTGCCGTTGAATTTTAAATCGGGGTCGACGAAGGACAAGATAAGATGCTGGAAGTGGTTCCACTAGGTTCCTATGTTGCTTGTAGGATCTGTTTGTTGACCAGCTTCATCGCTCTACAACTTCCATCCTATCACTGCTTTTTAAGATTGGTCTGCTGGTAAGTGTAGATGTGTTATAACTCTCCAACTACGAATTGCGAATACCTGTTAAAAGCAGATTCTTTGTCTTTCCATACCATTTCGATGCTGTGCGAATAAGACAATAGAAGTTTTGATTTTTTTTTCGCTTGTAGCTATATTGAGTATTTCCGTGTGAGCGTCATTTTTCATGTCGACTAATGCGTTACGAAAAGAGCAGGTTACTTTCTGCACTTTCTGCTAAATGTTTGGATTAAGTTGCCTCTAAACGACTTGTTAGGATTTTCCTATAAAAAAAGGTTTATTGCGCATGTAAAAACAAGTGAAACACTGGACATGGATTTCATCTTTCTTAACAATTAATCTTTTGGATTTTTAGCTGTGATCATATGTCTAAATTACTTTCCCAGGTGATTTATTCGTCAAATACTCCCCTTCATAAAAATGTTTATGAAGTGACCGGGTTTTAATATGTGATCTTGTCTAAAACAACAGATAGACGCCGTATTAGAATTGCATTCTTCAAGAATGTATTCGCAATTAATGGTCAATGTGGATGTCTACTGTTAGAGTTTGGTACCTCGAGACAATAAAAGCTGTCATGACAAATCCTGGGACTCCTGTAGCGCAATGGCTGCAGGTGACCTGAGATACATCTAAAGTGTTTGGTTCAATACTGTGCCTTGAATAAACTTACCATTCCATTTCTTCGGAGTGGGCAGACTTGCACCAGACTTGTCTGGGAGGATTAACCACACTTACTTGATATATCGATATGTCTGCGTTATTCATTGTATAGCGCAAATATGCATTACCACTGCGAGGCTTAATGGAATTCAATAAATAGCGCATCCCACGGGGATGCATCAAACGCTTTATCCTTTTGTCGTCTATTGCACATTCAACTTGGACTAGAGTCACCTTCACAACATAGCAGGATAAGCGGCTAATCGTGGCAGGGAAGTGTTCGATATTGGAGTTATTCAGTAACTTTCTACACATTACCATGATAGTTGTACTGGTACTTAGGTACTGACCTGTGCATCCAGCTTTGTGTGAATGAGCAGCAATTAATAGCAGGCGCACTCGATATTATCCCTCAGGCAGATGCCGGTGCGTTATCATGGGCGGTGGTGGTGGTGACGGCGGCGACAGGCGGCAACTGCGTGGGGGAGGGGAGGGGGGCGGTGAATTACACGGTCGACCCCCATGAGCATAAAAATGGAGCGAATTTACATTGATTGCTTGATTCAGTACTGTTTGAACCAAGCCCCTCTTCCCTTCTTCACCCACCAAAACCACCACTGTTGTCGTTTTTTCTTTTCCTTTTTTGAAAGTTCCGTTTCATTTATAGAAACCATATTTTCCTGTAGTTGATTTTTTCATTGTCAATTTTCTAGCAGCTAAAAGGTCGCGTTCATTCATCCCTTTCTTTTCAATCTCCGTTTGGTGCTTACATTTTTGAATGAATTCTGAAAGAATGTGATTATAGGTCGCTCAGTTTTATTTGTTGTAGTTTAAGTATACATGTGAGCAAACAGCGATTGAGCCTGGTTTTTCGACAGTTGACGACGATTTCTCGACCAGTAGAGTAATCAAGAGATTAAGAACTTTGCTGATTTATAGAAGAGAATTTTCCTGTCTCCTTGATGGTTTGTTTAAGCACCTTTACAACTAAAATTCCGGGAAAAAATGGAGATGAAACTCCCATTTTCGAAATGTCCAGCGATGTGCGGAAGCTGCGAACATTAACGATGCATTGTCAAATACCACAGTGGTTCCGCTGACCGAAATCACACTTCTTCAAGCGTTTTTGTGTTCGAAACACGAGCCTTGGCTCAGCAAAAAAGCGTGGAAAAGGAGGGTTTCGTGAGCTCCGCAAAGGCAGGATTCAAGCTTCGTAAAGCCAAAGTTTAACGTGTTTCATCATGGTAATATAAGAGAGCCTCTATCTTCTTGATCGAGATCTCTATGCTCCAGAGTTTTTTGTTTTTACCAATGAAGTTTATCGTGAGTTGAGCTATTTTGAGTTAAATTTAAAAGCAGGCATTATTTTCTTGCAACGTGCATCGGATTCAGTGCATATCAGACGTTAACTGTTAATTATTTTTTTACATGACATAACGTAGATGTCCTGCGAGTCTCAACACTTATTTCGTTCATTTCCTTATTTCGCATCTCTCGTACACGAAACTCTTGGTATACAAATGTCGTTAGATGTTAACGGAGTTCATTCTCCTCTGATTTCAGGCATAGCCTTTCCTAAAGCGTTCCCACGTCTTCATCAAGTCAATTTCCACCCTTTTTGAATCGAAGGGGGCTCTTGCGAAACAAACACACTACCGATTTCACTACCCCGGCTCGTAGGTAGACTTTGTGGGCTGGGGTGTGGCCAAACCAGCGACCATTGCACGCGTTATTACACGACCACTCCTACCCTATCATCACGTCTCCTTTATGCATAAATGCTGTTTTCCTTGTACTTTTAAATCAAGTGCATCTCTACCATTTACTGATCTTTGAACTGGTTCTGAGTGCGAATACAGTTTATGAATAGTGAAGTTCATTTGTGCTTGCTTTATTGAAAGCTATGGAGTCATGCAGTCATGTAGTCGTACAGTTTGACTTTTGTATGCGTCTATTCACGGATTCGGTGCTTCGAAACTCTTATGAGCTCATTTATTACGTCAAAGAAACTTCGAAACTTCTACTTTTATCTGTAGCCACCCTAACTTTTCTAGTTTGTTCTGCCAAATTACACTTCATGTAGTTTACTATGTGGAAATAAGAGTGGTAAACAAGTCAAGTAATAGGATCCATATCCTTTACGATAGCAGTGCTTTAATAATGAGCTGTTGTATGCGCTTCTATATTACTAAGTTTTATGGCTATGGTGAGGTTAATGTGTTCACTGAATACACTCCATTTCGAAAATTACAAGATCATGTAACCGATGCTAGACTGAAATGCATGCCAAACCCGGCAACTTATGATATATAATTACTGTTTGACTTGAACGTACGAAGAAGTCACCTATCACGGCTAGGAACGAAACGACGTGTGTGGATTTTATTCGATTTATTCCCTCTGATGCCCACAATGCTCCCAACGGTTTATCGCCTCATCGTGTCTGGGAGGTGTTCCTGGGTGTTGAGCTGCGTTGTTCAGCGGAGGGAATCTTCCCCTGGCAAAGTCTCCCAAGCTGAGAAGGAGTCCCGCGTTTTCATCAGAAAGCCTAGCTAAGAGTAAACCAATACCAGGATCCATCACCGTCCTGGTATCAAAGTCGCATAGTGGTAAACCTCCCTCTGATCCACAAGTGCTGCGAATGTCTGTCGTGGTGACAACCTGGGGCAAACTTTAGCCGGGATTTCCTCGGTATTCCAGGGAGCCAAAATAGCTTAACCAACAACTCTCCGAAAAATGGAGATTATGCTGGGACCCGCACAACCAGTGAGGACGGGCAAGTCAAGTATCAAGTAAGTAAGTAAGATGCCCGCAATACGCGCCACATTCGATGAGTGATATCCATATGTTATACTCCATTAATGGATAATTAATGCTGCGGTATGATTGCTGCTCATTTCACGGAACGAGCCATAATGAAATTGTCCAGTGTGTCGTTTTTCATCTAGCTTTCGATTGAATTTCTGTTAATGAAATCTATCTGTTAGCCACAAGGCTACGCGATGGATTTCCTCTTATTTCATCTGCCATCTTTCATAAGGCGCTCCACTAAATCTTACACTTTTCTTAGATTTATGGACCAATTAATTCCATTTATAATGTTGTTCAGTCAAGAGTATGCACTATAGGTTGTTGTCTGGTTGGTTGTGTATTACAGCATTGTGGCCAGCCGTATTTTACCTGTTTTGCAAACCACTCATTGTTGAAGTTTGAAATGCGCTAGCCCAGAGGTGATATCAAAATCACTTCAGCTTAACTACTTTGAGGAAATGATTGATGAGCAAACTGTGGTTAATAGGAAGCAATCGGCAAGTGATCTTCAAAGTCGACTGAAGACGCGTAAACTACTCGGTGTTGGCGAGTTGGCGAGGGATAATGGTGACATCTATAAATCGAAGGTGAGAGAATTTTTGAAGGAATTGTTCTGAATTTGCAACTACAGTTAATTTAATAGAAATCAGTGTGCGTGCTCTAAAAAATTTTATTAGTATAGATGGGAAGTAGTGGTTTATAATTTTCTGTAGGATTATGCTTAACTGTGACAAGACAATGTTTATGTTCCTTAAGTCTCCTGTACAACCATAATAAATCTAAGCTTCTTTAAGATTAGCCAACTCCTTGGCATCAACGAGAATTTGTACGTCAGATTGCCAAGAGGATTACTCTACTGGAACACGTTAACTGCTTTGTATTTATATATGTTTGGAATCATGGTCAGTTTTTTAATAACCAGGCCAAATTTAGTTCCACGGTTCGTTGTGCATGATATTTTGCCTTTGTGGTACAGTACAGGGAAAGAAAATGGCACCAGCACCATTTTTTTATTCCAAACTCAAGCTACTATTGCTTTGAAAATCTGTATAGACAAGAGCGAAACGGTCAACTGTGCGAGATTTGCTTGATTTTAGGGCATCATCACTCCAACGTTAGCACTTCGTTTAGACTATGGTCTTGAAGTGAAGTCTGACGAAAGTACATTCATCGCAAGAATCTATGGCGCATGTCTTATTTCGTTCGGCATTCTCTTCAGGTCTGTCATTCACAAATTGCTTCCTTTCATTTTTTAAGCATCAACACTCGTTTGTCTAGAAAAAGCTTGTTCTTCTTCTCCTTCTTAAAAGTTCCTAGAAAGATTTATATTACCAAAAACAAAGATGGCAGAGTGTTGTGGTCAGGACCAAACATTTGAGAATTTCTAAGTCCAACTAACTAATAGTAATCAGTTGTTACCTACTACCTGTAATCGTGGTAGTTATCGGATTTATCCTGATTACGCACCAGTAAAGTCTCCATTCTTCCCTGTTGTGCTTCAACCCTACCCAGTGGCCTATGTTAGCTTGAAGGACAGGGCTACACTTATTGCACACGATGCCAGTAGCTTTCGCCGTTTTTGACGAGAAGGGAAGCATGGTTTGCTATCCATAGCATAGACTTGCTTAGAGCTGAGTTTCCGCGTGGATTTTTTGAAAAAATCAGTTTAGAGACCTACTTCAGAGATGAGCTTCACGTTTTATACCGCAGTTCGGCGGTTATATCCATTCTACGTCTCACTTATAACGAATCTCCAGGCTATGTTTGTTAGACTGAGTTGCCACAAAACAAACGAAGCCTAATCGAGGGATTTATAACGTTCGCTGAAATATGATCCATGTCGCAATTCGAAGAGTTGTTTTCCTAAGACCAAGAGATCAATGCTTGAGTTTGTTTTCTCTACGGAATATAGCAAGGAAGTAGTGACTAATTGTAGGTAAAATAAGCCGGTTGAGAGGTAAGATCAGATATATAAATACGGTGAAACATGTAGATGCAGAGTCTCGTAAATGTCAGCTCTTATAAGTTCTTACATTTGCAGACATGCGACAATTGCTGTCAACTGGATCGAGGGACATTCACGTGTAATAATGAACACAGCAGTGGAAATTAATGATAGTGATAATTAATGGTGCAGAGCAATAACGGCAGTAATAATATATTATCTGCGAAAGCTTGTTTAAGCCAGCGCATTCATAAATATAGACCATTCTATTCATAAGAGGTTTGGCAGCTATTTAGCTATATATCTGCCAAATTACTGCATCCTTTTAAGCATTTTTGTTTTTAGGAAGAAAGTGAAGTCATTTTCTTCACATTTTCAACCGAACTCTCACAATATTGCACTTTTAGACACTTCTTGGTTTCCCACAAAATTAATCAAACTTACTGCATATTTCTTGGAATCGTGTATTTATTGCATTCGGCATCTAAACACCAAATAGTATTCGTTGGAATGTTCTACAGCATCTGGAATGAGATTTTCTCCTAAACGGCACTTATCATTCACCAAGAAGAATGGTCCCGGGCTTCTCTGTAAAAAAATCACTCTACAATCCAGAAATGGTTTGCCCTTAGCTGAGCTTCTTTTCATAAATGTCAAATTATTTCTCAACTTGAAAGATCATAGAGAAATTAGTCACACGCTGTACATCGCAGGACTACTGCCAGGAATACGCACCCCATCTTCCCTCTCCCCTTCCCACCATTCCACCCTCCCTCCAACCCTCCAGCTACTACAAGCGGGTTGAAAATTTGACAAAATATTTGTTATAAATAGTGTATCAGCTTATTTCATTGCAGAAGTATTCTTTCACAACGAGAAAATCGATCCGAAATTGCAGTCTTATTACTCGTGACTGCTCTTTTGCAAACACTACAGTTATCAGGTAGGAATCGATTAACTCGTCAGTGTTAATGTTCAGGATCCACTAACTACTACTGATGAGTTATACTTTCAGTAGCTTTGGTGTTTGGTCAGCGGCACCTTTTACCCTGTCTCATTCGAACTGCAGGAATTGTTGGTAACCTAACATACCACAATTTCGTCGATAGTCAAGGTGAGCATGTTTCTGAAATGTTAAATCAATCACTGAATCTTGTTAAAAACATATGTTACATGTTGTTCTGATCATTAACCAGATAGCGGTGTTGTCTGAAATTTCGTTAGTCATCGAGTAGAATTTGTGAGCATCTGTGAAATTTCCATTCGTTGAGCTGATCTGGACTCCTCTCAAAGCTTATGTTGGGCATCACATCTATTATTCTTATCATGTGCTTTATTTATTTTTTAATGGCGGATGGAGAACTCTTGAAGAGAGCTTAGTGTATACTGTCGTATCACAGCCTTATTCCTAGGTGATAACTCTTGATGCTCTCAGTTCTTTGTTGAGAACTCTGTTAGGTTAGTTAGTGAGGAATGATGGTGTATATTTTATAAGCGGTATATATTTGGTTTTCTTCGAACAAACGCGTTCAAAATAAAAACCAAACTTTAGAAAAGTTGTATGGGCCTTTAGACCGATGGCTTTGGCCTTTTTTACTCCATCGTTCGTCAAGTTCTTAACTGCTCAAGTGTTCTTGCATTACTATAAAGTTGTCGAAGAAAGAGCACCGTCCATTGCGTGGAAAAATTTGATGGAATTTTTCTTTCTAGTATTTTCAACACTAGTGTTTTTTGTTCATTTAGCAGTCAGATCTGTTTATTGGACATGGTAACTTTTTACAATAGAGTGATCTATAACTAGAGGATTGCTGTGCTCAGAAGTACTTCGTGCGCGCATCTGTGGCGCTTGGAAGCCAATCACAGCTCTAAACTACTAATTGGACTTACGAATTATTTGAATTCTTTTCTCTTTTTCGAGGAGCTGTTGTGGCAATATTGCGGACTTTTTAATGATGCATTCGTTTCTAGGAGGACTGCACAGGTATCTGCTGCGCGCGATAGAGGACTGTTCCGTGCTCTCGGCGAATGCTGAACAAAGGGAGGCATTCACCGAGAAGAAGCCGATGAAAAGCGAATGAAGTGATCGTCGATCGCCTTGCATCCCAGTGATCTCAATGATGCTGTCGTTCCTATTCAGTCGGATATGATCTTGTGCAATTCTGGATAAAGCAGAAATTTACATTGACTGTCAGCTTGACGTTATTGTAGTAAGCCTTGAATGCAGTGTTGCTTAGGTACTAAATGTGCTAATAGCCACATAGTTCATGGAAGGCTTACTTTCAATTTGTTTTATATTTAAGATCTTAGTGTTCTATTTCTTGCAATCACACAGTCTACCTATTCATGAAGTGGAAATAACGTGAAAAGGTTGACTAAAAACGTCGACTACGAAAATGTAGCAAATGTCTCTCCAAGGCATTGGGTATTGTTGGTATGCAAAATTAGGTTTGGGAAGTGAAGCAAAATTCAGTAGAGTATCCACAACCGCTTTCGTTCGTACAACTATTCTACCCGATATGCTTTGCGAACAGTTTGAAGAGCGCTTAGGTTGAACTCAAGAATTCAACAACAATTCTGTGCATATTTCGTTTTGTCCAGTTTCCTTACCTATTGATTTGACGTTCTTCTGAAATAGCCGTTAACTGGGGCAATGAGTGGAGGCTTACTAAAACAGAAAAATAGAGCCATCGTTAAACAAGAGATGGCTGCTAACATATTTGTACGCCTTGACCACACATCGTAACAAAGCCTTGCTCAGTTTAACGTTTTCTGTTTTCTGTAAATTATAACTTACACTAGTTCTATACAACTAGCACATGAAGCCTTGGATAGACATTGTCTGCAGAGCGCTTCTGAGTTGAAATGCTCACTGTGGTTTTAACTAATCATTGAACATATCGCACGAACTGAGGTTTTTTCTATACCAGTTTTTATCCTAAAGTGTTTTTTGTAGTTTTAGGTTGTCTTTCTTCTTCCTAATTTCATGCACATTTCATGAACTTTGTCAACCAATCATAGTACATTTGTATGTTATCAGGATACAGTGAAATGGCAATTGTATTGCTAGGTGAACTTCGGCAAAATTTAAATAGAAACAGAAATGAGAGGCTATCATTAGTCGAAATAAACAGAATCTCCGTGTATTCAACAAGTGTTATGAATGTGATTTGAATGTAACATGCATGCCACATCAATGGTTGATCGCTTCAACGTAGTATGTGGCCATTCTCTGATGTTGTTATTTGTTGCTGGGGTTTGCAGCAAAGAGTTATTCTTCTACTTGAATGATTCATCCAATCCCAGAATGCGCTTGATATTTTCGCCCGGAGGAACAGTAGCAAGTAAGCACATGTTAGCACTAATCTGTGAGAAAAGCCATTCGATAGTCATTCCCTTTTCGATCCACTTCCACAAAATCTTGTTCGATTCGGCGAATACCGGAGGTCGGTGACGACCTGGGAATGCCTTGCAGTCTTTCCACGTGCCTATTACTATCTAGACTATACAACAATTAACGCTGACCTGCCGATGTAGCACCTCAGTGAGGCTGTTCTACAAATTAGATAACAATTTATCGACATCAGTGAGATAGAAGACTTGCTGAACAGTTCATTTTATTTAAATATTACGGGTTTTATTGCCTTTATTGACACATGGTAACGACACGTGTCTCACATGACTCATTCGTTTCCTTGCAGGCCAGTATGAGGCACACACGACTCATTCCCAAATTTCGGCTTGTTATTTTACTGCGTGGAACGTTTTTACCCCGCAATTTGTAATTATTTGATTGCGCGACGCAAATTTTTAAATTGACACAAGCAAAAGAAGCTTCATTCTATAGATGATAAGAAAGAAATTTTTTTTGGACAAGTTTACTCGTCTGCTTTGAACGATAAGGTTTCTATGTTCTCGCAAATCTGTTCGACCTGCGCGTACGCAACGTAGGAAATTTAATTGCCATGACAGGGTGGGAAATCACTGAGGAGACGTCCATAGAAGTGTTTGCAGTAAGTAGAGCGAATGGGTTTGCACAGCTTTCGTGAACACATTGCAGACATTGCATTCAAGAACACATATGTGTTACAAATAGAATTTATACAAGTATTATGTCACACGCTTTGTAATTATCACAGGCCTCACCCTTTACAATTCGTACTTTTACGGAGAATTCACTCAGAAATTCTACTATCAATTTACTATATTCACATGCATTCTCACAATCTATGAAAACTACAACTAGCTTTTGCTGTAGTAATTATTTACAGGGAACGAATAGCACAGTGGTAGCGATTTCCGTCATCACGAGTACGATTTCGCTCCAGGCCATCCAAGCCTCTCATCTCTTCGGGATCGGGAAATTGGTACCGGATTTGTCTGGCAAAAAATCACTCTCTTCAATCCAACTGGTAACGCTCCAGCTGAGCTATCTCAGGACTCGGGGGAAAATCGACTCGACCAGTACTCAGCGATATTCGACATTAAATGAAAATCCTCAAGCAGCAATCGAAGCCATACGTAAGCGTTGGAAGACCGTGGTGGACGATGAATGCGAGGAAACGAACTGGATGTGAGAAGTGATGTGCTGGGATCCTCACAGCTGACTTGAAGGCGGTTCAAGTAAAATAAAATAAAATAAAATAATTTTTAACACAATTTGAACAGAATTTATCGTGACATTGGATGTACCTAGTTCTTACCTGTGTAACTTGTATTCCAGCAGATTTGGCGTCATAGCATTTATATAAATTTATTGTGACAGTGACCAAAGTGTCTCCGTTTTTTTAGTTGTTAAACACCACCTTTGAGAATTTAGCTACTTATCTGTGAAGTAACTTGAGCGCTACCCAATTGAATCGAACTCGAACAGACTTTGAAAATGAACTCTTTTTCTGAACTTTTTGTACATTGTAACAGTATGATTCTCTACGCAATACATTGCGTTTCTAATGTGGGATCATCGCGGATTTTCTTCATTAAGGAATCACCAACGGACCAAAAAGGACCTTATGCTTCCCCAAAATGCACGTGGATCTATGGGATGGAATCCCTGTTTCTGGTGCGCCGTCTCTCTGGATACGTTTTGTGTTTACGTTAACATATTCATGTATGTGCACTAAGGTGTCTTAGTGTTTATGCAGATTGTATGCTGCAAGCCATTTCAGGAATAAGTTTGCGACCAAGTAACTGGGAACGGTATTAAAGGCGTTAGTTGTTGCTTCCAACAAATGAGCTCCACTTCTCCCTTGAAAACGAATGGAAAGCTACCTGTTAGTCCGTCCAGCCTTCACGTCCAATGATCATAAGCTAGGTATGTCTATCAATAGTTAAACATGATAACATATATGAGTCCTTTCTCTCACCCCCTCCTACCCCTTTCCAATGCGCTATTCTTAGGAAAGACGTGCGGGAAAAGGCTGCCTAAACTTGGCAGGATTGGTATCACCTATCCATACCTAAAATGCTTACTTGGAACTTAGTCCTGTAATAGGAATCTAATGAGGATAAAAAAGACCGCACGTAGACGCCAATAAAGAACAGTTATGGGTTCCAGAAAGGCAGTGGATAACATCATCTACGAGTTTTACTGTAATCTATTTAACAGCCATGTCCTCCTACCACGAATCTCCCTTATATGAGGGATCTCGAGCCGGTTAGTCGCGAGGTCGAGACTAAGTGGAGCGCCCCCAGGTGGCGGATAGGGCGCTGATCGCTGACCAAAAGCGACCTTTACTTCTCTGAGAGGCAGGTGGATCCAAGAGATGGATTCCCTGTTTTTGCTACGCTGATTTGGCACATACCTTTTGCATTTGCTAGGCGTATTCATGCATGCGTGTGTGAGTGCGTTCTTGCTTAAGCGGATTGTATTCAACGAGTCAATTCGGCCAAAAGCCTGCAGTTTCATCGATTTACCGAAGGCTTTTGATTTGGGAAGATGCCGTTGTCGATAACATCGACGAAGAATATCAACGGCTCACTCAGCATCTTCACGTCAGCGCAATCAAAGTTGAGAGTTCGAAAATCACCAAGAGACGTTTGTCTCCAGAAACACTCGAGCTGATAAGTCAGCGTGGAATCGCACGAGCTGCAGGGAACCACGAACTAACGTCCGGACTAGCAAAACAATGCAGACAGGAGATAAAAAAAGATCTTAAAGCGAGAAGAGCAGCAGCAATAGTTGAAGCTGCAGAGAATGGGAAAAGCATTCGCAAAGTGTGCCGAAGCTTCGTCAATTACAGGACCAAAATGATTGCACTCCGACGCCCACACGGAAAAGTTACAGCGTTCAGAAACGCAATGGAGAAAATCATTCACGAATGCTACTCGGATCTCTTCGATAGCCTGTCCACCTTCCGTCATATGAAATAAAAAGGATGGATATGTTGTACCACCGGCTTTCCCTTCCGAAATCTGACAAGCCATTTCGTCGGTGAAAAATCGAACAGCACCATGTCCGGGCGGGATAAGACCAGAACACCTAAAGCACCTTTCGGCAGTCCTCGTAAACACGCTAGCTCGGCTGTTCGCACGTTACCTGTCTGAATGCAAGTTCCCTACCCAGTGGAAGACCAGCAACACAGTGTTAATATTCAAGAAGGATGACGTACGCGATATCGGCAACTATCACCCAATTTGCTTGCTGTCTGTCGTGTACATACTTTTCACTCGAGTCATCCTCTAAACAGAATTGACAGAACATTGGACGAGGGACAGACATATGAGCAAGCATGGTTTCGAAAAGGATTTAGTACGATGGACCACATCCCATAATAACAAGGCTCATTGAAGTATCGCGAGAGTACAAAAGACCGCAAATGTCTCAGTTTCATCGATTTACCGAAGGCTTTTGATTTAAATGAAATAGAAGCTGTCATGGAAGCCCTCGATAGTCAAGCAGTCCCCACTCAGTACATAAAGATTCTTCGTGAGTTGTACAAAAATTCACAGCCACGATATCACCATTCTACAACGGTACTATCATTGATGTCAAAAGAGCGGTTAGACAAGGCGATACCATCTCTCCAAAATTATTTACCACCACCCTGCAGAACGTCATGCGAATATTGGAATGGAGTAATATGGGAGTGAAAATTGATGGTCGGCAGTTACACCATCTTCGTTTCGCTGATGACGTATACTTCACGACTTTGATAAATTCTGTGGAAGGATTATTCTTCAACTAAATCTCGCAAAAACGATGTTCACGAAGAACGGATTGGTTTCGCATGCTCCATTCGTGCTCAACGGAGCGAATAACTCCGAATACTCCAGTTATATCTATCTAGGTCGGGAAATCAATACGATGAAGGACTTAGCTCCAGAGCTGAGCAGAAGGAAACGAGAGGCTTGGGGTGCTTTCAAGAGCATCGACGATGTAGTGAAGATAATGAAAAAACAAGCGACTCCGTGGCCCATCTTTTCGATCCAACGGTACGTTTGCGTCAGAAACTTGGTCTCTGAATAAGTAGGATGAAAAATTACTCAGTGTTATCGAACGCGCAGTCGAAAGGACGATGCTAGGATTACCCCGTGTCGCACAAGTAAGGGTTGGGATCCGAAGCTCCGACCTGCGTCAACGACGAAAAATCAAGGATGCCGTTCTGTACGCCAAACAGTCGAAGATGAGGTGGTCGAACACGTAATGCGTTTGAATGACAAGCGGTGGACAAGCGCCATAAGCGACTGTATTCATCGAGTTATCAAACGTACTGCAGAAAAACCATCGACCCGATTGCAAAAGTTCATCACTAAAACCCTAGAAGAAATTTACAATTTTCAACGATTTTCTAGAGCGAGCAGAGCCCACTAGGCTACTCTTACATGGGACAGGTAAAAATGGAAGAATTACTGGCGACCGCTTGGGTCGCTCGATGATCAACGGGACTATAGGTGATACACGTGATACAGGTCCTCCCATTTTAGTACAGGGTTAATAAGGATAGGACTATATTTTCACAGCTTCTCCTTCCCGAAATCCGATAGGTGGTGTCTCGTCTGTGAAGAAAATACGGTGCGTACAGGATTAGATTTAAACATTTGAAAACCCTCCTCCAATCATCATTCAAAAGTTCAAAATGCTGACTGCCATTACCTACCAGAATTCAAGGTTTCTAATCAGTGAAAGACCAGTAGTACTATATTGGTGCACAGGAAAGGGAAGCATACATGGTTCTAATACTTAGAGAACTAGAGTTCGACGACGTCACAGCTTACCCTTCTATCCTGCAGGATTAAACACTTTATCGAAGGCTCGCAGGGTTAGTGCATTATCAGCCACGACCGACTTTCTATTAACCTCGGCATTGATCAAGTGATTTTCTTCGTATTTTTGTTGAGCAAACGCGAGGTGTTACTATTCTTTGTTCACGATTAAGCTGACGTTTCGGCGGATTTCGCCTTCTTCAGAGCCTGGAAAGGTCAAGTTGATAGCAACTCACTCGGCCAGACGCCTCCATAACCAAACAAAGAAACTCCAAACCAAGATTTCAATCACTTTGAACACAGCTTTGCACACTCACCGCTTTCCATGAGGTTTCCACTAAGTATGTCACGTAGAGACCAACCGCACAGAAATCACGTGGAAGTATAATGTGCCCCTCACATCAGAAAAGCAGTTTTATATACTGCCCTATATCACGCGTGATAATGAGGCATTCTCCCCTGCGGTTCATTTTCCGATTAGTGCATTATGATCGTCATGTTAATCTTTTAAGAATTAGGCAGCGTGGAATGGCGCTAAGATTTTAGCAGGCTCCCCCGTACTCGCCCTACCAAACGCTGCCTCATCGGGAATTTTTTCAGTGTCAGTGGAGCGAGGCTCACTTATATTACCACGTTCAGCGTTTGATGCCCACATATACCTTGCTGTGCTAAGAGCGTAAAGGCTGGTTGTACTCAAAAGTAGCGTTCCAGTTTTTTCCGCAATAGAAGAGAATCTTACTTGTTGGAGATGTCTTCCAACTAGCCCCGTATATTTCCCAGTCACTTGATTGCAAGGTTTAACAGAATAGATTTCCTTAATATAATCCACATTAACGAGATCATACTTACGCAAGCATCCGTTAATATGCCTTCGTAAGCAGTCATATCGGTCCAGCAGAAACAGGGGGTCCAAACCTAGTAACCACCAGCGTTTCAGGAAAGAATAATGTCGCTTTTGGTCTGCGACTAATATCTTATCCGCCACCCTCAATGATAGATGCCTTCGTTCGTTTGAAGTGCTATAGCGAACTAACGGCCACATGTGTATTGCAAGCTCTTTAACTGTGCTACCCGCAGCCTCCAAAAGTTATCCATGTTGTTTTTTTCGCTAAGAATCGGCTAACTTTAGGCTCAGAAATTCTTTAGTTCGAACGCCCAAAACGCTACCACCAGTCTTTATTGGCACGATTTCCACACTTTCAACTTTTCCTGCAAAAATTCAAATTCATATACTGCTGGAGTGGATCACACCAAGTAGGCAACGAACAAAACAGCGGAACTTAATGGAGTTTCACGTATAAACGAGATGTCGCTTTGTTTAATCTTCGTCGACTTAAAAAAGGGCTTCGACTGTGATGATACAAAAGCTGTCATGAAATCATACGCAGTCAAGACAGCCTTGCTTTGTACATTAACAGCCCTCAAAAGCTAAATAACATCTTTTTTACTTTCTTGTTTTAAATGATCCGTCTTCATATTGGGCGCGTGTGACTCAGTGGTCGAGGCATCCTGCAACACACGCGTGGAATCGATCCCTGCGTTCATGGCCTACCAAGCCTTCCATCCCTCCGGGATAGGCAAATTGGTACCAGACTTGTCTGGGAGGAGAGCAGCACTGTCTCGATACATCGGTAGGCCACCGCGAATCATTGTATAGGCCAGATATGCATTCAGTCACATCCAAACGATGCTTGATGAAATCGAATGCATGGCGCATCCCTCCGGGATTGATCATCACCGGGAGCTTTATCCTTTTTTTTTCATCACATCTGCTGTGCGAAGCCCTGCACTTTTCGCATTCGATTCATTTTCTCTCATCTGCCATCCGCGATGGTCTTCGAACCTTTAACGTATGGTTTCGGCTGCTGATTGGGGAGTTTTGTCTTTTTTAAAATTTCCTTGAATGCTTGTCGATCGATTCGCACTGAAGTTCTGAGAGAGCCATGCTAAAGCGTCCCCACGTGAACTGAAGAGCGAGTTTTAGCACCAAGTCCATTGGAATTTAATCCAGACAGAAACACCGCATCATGGATTGTCACGCTCCCCTGTTGCTAAAAATGCTTAAATGCATTGCGCTTTCTGTACCATGCCCCATAATTTTATCGATCGCCACGTAATTTGGCAATAGGCAGTTCGTCAGGTTCTGTGGTGGCATATATTTACACTTAGCTGTGCTTTTTGATAGAAATGTCCAGCTCCCGGCTGGCTTAAGGCAACTTTGCTGAGTAATAAACGTTTAGGAGAGTAATCGAAAAAACTGGGTGAGAGATGGGAAAGCGAAGGACCCGCATGGTTTGGTGGTGAACGCGCTAATCCCCGCAAAGCGTAATAGCGCGTTCGTTCCATACCGTAGACACCTGTGGTCCGGAATTTTGCAAATATCTCAGCAACTATATGACCGGCTATGTGCAACGCAAAATTGCGTGATTTGCCCTAACGGTAGAGACAGTGATTGCATGAGCTCGGGTACAGTTTATTTGATCCCCTTTAAGGCATGCCGAGAAGAATACATTGGCGAAACGGCTAGACCACTCTGTGTTCGCATAAAAGAACACCTAGTCGGCAAACGTAAACCAAATACCTCACTATAGGTTATGGGACCCAGAGACATAACGGGGAGGACTTTTAAGTACGTGTCACGATCCTCGCTCGGGAATCGAGGACACAAGCGCGCAAAACTCTCGAGGCGTTCTCGGTTTATTCCAGAAATCCGAAAATGAACTACAGCAAAGAATGCCTCATTATCACGCGTGATATTGGACACTGCATAAGACTGATGGGCACATTACGCTCCCATGTGAATTCTGTGCGGCTGGTCTTCACACGACATACTCAGTGGAAGCCTCATAGAAAGCGGTGAGTGCGCAGAGAAGCTATTCTGTGTTCAATGTAATTGAAATATTGATTTAGCGTTTTCGGTTATGGAGGTGTTTGGCCGAATAGATTGCTTATAGAGAACATTCTTCACGAATATTGGGATGTTCTCTATGCAGAACGATTATAACCGTATGCCTTCTACAACACCTGTCTATTCGTAATCGTCATACATCTATTCTTGCACATTCGGTATATCATCTCTTAACAACCGTTTCATGCAATTGCCTCGCAGGTGGCTGGAAAGGGTATCAGCAGCAGTCAGCTGAATGCACTTTTCAGCATCTGTCGTTCCAAAAAAGTCTCCGAAAAGACACCTGCACCCTTCCACATGCAACCCCTCTCCGGACGCCGCCTTTAGTTCTCTCTGGCAAAGCTCCACCCACTACAGATGTAATACAGGCAGCCCATAGGACTGGTCCTGAAATCTTAGCCGCGTTCGTCCGGTCTGCTTCCGGTCCCTCAATTCCTTAGTGCTCCAACACCAGTGTCCGCGTTAATTCCTTCAAGTGCATCACTTGTTACCATTTCAATTCCGCCTTTATCCACCCAGCTTACATATCGCCAAATATCACACATCATCGTATTACCGTTGCGTTAATCATACAGTCGTACTGTTATCCCAATCTCTTCAGTCACAAGCAACCTGAACACCAGTGATCAGGTTATGCCTACTCATAGCCCGTATCATTGTTGCATTATCTGTAAAGTTGTATTGCTATGTTTGTTGTATAATTATGATAAACGGTTTAATCACCCAAGTTCGAAGTTTCCGGCATTGTGACTGCTACCTACAAGAAGTCCCGCGTGGCGTACACAAAGGCGAGCAACAAATTCCGACCGAATCGTCTTAGCTACTTGGTATTCCTATATAATCGAGCCGTTTCACCACATTGCTGTCAAATTGGCCTTTCCAGGCTCTGAGGAAGGCGAAATCCGTCGAAACGTCAGCTTGTTCGTGAATAAAGAAAAAAATAACACCTCGCGCTTGCTGAAGAAGAATACGAAGAATATCTCAGCAAAGTTATTTCGTTTAATACCTTGCCGTAAAAATAGTAGTATGCAGAAAATAAAAAGTAAAACATTGTGATTTCAACTACAATCTCAGTTTAACGGGGTTCAATGCCGATGTGGGCTTTCCAGATCAATCCTGTTGGCGGGTGATTGCTGAATGGCTCTGATCGATAGAACTAGCTGAGAGACATGCGAAACGAAGGACGCACATGGTATGGTGGTGACCGCGTTAACCACCGTAAACCGTAATAGCGCGTTCGTTCTCCACCGCACACACTTGCAGTCCGGAGTTTTGCAAATATCTCAGCAAGGCTGTGGTTGTATACATCTATCAGAATGTTTTAAGAATCTACCGAATTCGCTTTCCTTCTTTAGTCAAGAGGACTGAGCAGCATCTCCACGCCCACTTAGCAGTTTATCACGAATGAACGTAAATTTGCTGCATAATCACAAACAGCGTAGTGCAGCGAATCTGTCAAGAATAAAGATAAGCACCACTTCCAGAATATCTTTTCATGGCCACTTACAATGGCATAAAAATAAGATGCTATTGGAGGATCATAATGAAATAGGTCTAGGTAATTTTTCAAAAGTATGATGTTCCGCAAGTTGATTAGAGTTCTAAGCCAGACTTTTTCGTTTCACTCTAACGTGCCATTCTGGCAAATTCGAAGAAAGCGGTAGTAGCGATATGAATGCCACAGCTGGGTGGAGATCGCTGGTAAGAGTACCACTTAACCTTTACAATGACTTTTTCGGCTGAAAAAGAGTTTTCAACAGCGTGGAAATGCGTGGCATCCTTTTACCTCTCTTCAAACAAAGAATGGAAACAACTATACAAAAACGCTGTTGATAACAATTGTTATGGCAACAGCTCTGCGATATCGTAAATTTTCCATTATTTCTTTGTCCTCTTCGTAGGAGAGGCGTAAGGGAGTGTCAGAGATTGTCAAGGCCATTCACTCTGAAACACTATGCATCTGCAGTGGCAAAAGAAAAAAATTATTGATGCCTGTTCCCAGGATCGACTTTCTATTAACCTCGGGATTGGAAAATGAATGTGTCGTTTTCTTGTTCAGCAATCACGAGGTTTTTAAACAGCATACATTTACTTCCATAGAAAAACACAATACAATACAACGCTAGCTGACGTTTCGGCAGTATCGCCTTCTTCAGAGCCTGGAAGGGTATACTGATATACAATCTACTAGGCCAAACGCTTCAATAACACTTACAAAAAGACGAAAGACTCTTTGGTAATTACATGATCAACAACTTCTCGAAAAACCCACCACTTTTTCGTGACTTCCAATGAGGAAGTTTAGAACAGCTGATTATAGTCGCATGTGGTTGACGACTGCACCATCCCACATCAAACTCGATGCGAACATACGGAATCATGTCGCGTATGACCTTCGGGTATTCGTCCCTGCTATTCATTGTAGGGTTTTTGGAATTTATCCAAAAAGCCTCAAAGAGTTGCCTGTTCGTTCATCTGTAGAGACAAGCAGAAAAAGACCTTAAGCAGAGCATAATGTAGTTACTAAGCAATGCAGCAGAAACGCGAAAGAACATCTCTGCAACGACAGTTGGATATCGCCAGTTACACTACCGCCACTACGCGGAAAAACGGCTGCTGCATACTGCGAAAAAATGGAGATCATCATCCACGAGTTCTAATTCAGCAAATAAGTTCGATATTTATTCATCAAAAGATCGCGCGATATCTGGTAGCAAGAGGATTAGATACAATCACATGAAAAGACTTTTGCCAACTATAATATACAGCGAGGTTTTGCCTTTCACACATCTCCTTTCAAATTTTGATGTTTCAGACTGTTGGAAAATTAGCGAGACCGTGTTACATCACAAAAATCTAACAAATACAGAAACTGCATCTGTTAAACAATTTGGTTGTCGTTCAACGTCAAGCTATTTTCTCAAGTCATCGTAAACGAGATTGATAAAACGTTATATGAAAGAGTGATTCAAGCGAACGCAATTACCGAAATATTGACATGAGATCTACTACAAGACCACACAATTTACCCAAATAATTAAGCACAACTGATGGCCTCATCTCACCTGAAAGTGGAACTGCTTACCTTAAAGACAGAAGTCAGCGGTTACAGCTTAATCTTTCCTGATGACACCATTTTTATATTGTCATTTTTTCAGCTAGATGAAACGATTGCTGGCAGAGCAAGAAAACACGTATAAGAAGAAATGTATGTAAAAGACCACTCTTAAGATAATAACTCCCACAAAGAGGGAATTTGCTTTTGATGTACCATTCAAATTCAGCCCCACTAGCATATTCGAAACCTTTGCTTGTGTCTACAGTGGTCGTAATTCAACATTATGAATGACCTACGAACTGAGATGATCAGTAGAAACTTGCGTGCATGATACGGCCTTGACGATGCATTGACTAGGAAAACGAGCCAGAATCCATATCTGGCCCTTTTAAGCCCACGTATGTTTCGCTACTAATGGTTTGTAGGCTTGTACTCTACACAAGCGATTGAAAAGAGATATGAAGTCTATCGCCGTAACTCAGTTTGCCTTTTCAGGAAAATGGAACAAGAAGTTCAAAACTTTGTCTTGTGTCCACAGCCCGTCGTGCAACAAAAGATGAGAGACGCCACTGTATACGAAAAAATGTGGTAAGTCAGAGAGGCTCAGTATGTACTGCTTCCATGCGACCACCGGCGAACATAAGCCGTTGGTAACTTTTCTGCACAGAATTTGAAGAGCATAACATGAAGGCCAATGTTCGAACGCTCACATTTCTTTGTAAGGCAGATTACGGTATTCTCCTTGGAAAGAAGAATCTCACTGGGAAAGCCTAGCAAGCGTCATGTATAAATGAAGGCTTTCCAGATATTAACTTATTATTTACTGCCTACTTTTTTTAACAGCAGGGTATACATTGTGAAATATAACTTCAATGATGCTGAGATATTTGAAAAACTCCGCACCGCAGGTGTATGCGGTGGGGAACGAACGCGGTATTGTCCTTTCCGGGGAGTAGAGCGTTCATCACCACACCACAGGGGCCTTTCGTTCCGTTTGTCTTTCAGTTAGTTCTATCGTTCTTTTGGCATCAGCAATCACTTTCTAGATTATTGGTTCCCAGCTTGAATTACTCAGTGGTAAACAGGGGAAATTGAACTGGATGGCTATCAGGTTGCATAGGTCGCCTCGTATGTATACCTGGGCGATCAATTAACATAGAAAACAACATGGAGGAGGAATTAGACAGAAAAAGAAGAGCAAGATGGGTCGCATTTAGGCATTTCAAAGAAGCCAATGACCAACCGAAGGACCCAAGGATTCGCCGAATGCGAAACTCTGACCTTCGAAATCTGTCACATCCTCGGGATCTAGAAGGATACATCGATAGAGACAGACAGATGGGACGGTCACATAATGAGAAGAACGGACGACAAATGGAGGAAAAGAACTGTGGAGTGGGCTCCACAATAACGCAGGTGTTCTATTGGAAGGCCACATGCACCATACACGTTGAGCGAACATGTTCGTAACCAAAGTTAATCGGCAGTACTCGCAGCTGCATTTACTTTGTAGATCGCGGTATAAACTCGCAAGCGCTATCATGCTGTAATGAAGTCACCACTATGGACGACGATTGCGACAGAAGGAAACGAATGACAAATGTGATGGGGTCCGCACAATTCGTGAAGCCTGACCGCCCAAGTATCGAAGTAAGTAAGTAAACCAGGGTCATATAGGTGATAGGTGAACCCCGTATTGATATTTCATAAGAACTCACTTTAAAAAACCCAGCGAGCACAGCTTCATCTATGATCTGAATGACGGTACTAGTTTAAAACTAACAAGAAGTAGCTTTAATAGTTTTTAATATTACTTAAAAAATGGAATTTTAACTTGTTCTCAATTTCATTTGGTCAAATTTCGCCCTTTACGCACCATTTCACTTTTTTTTCAAGAAAAATTCCGATTATGATCAACCATGAAGTGGGCAGCGTGAGGATGCAGCATTAATGCTAATAATAGTAATTATTATTATTAATACTATTATTAGACGATGGTTAGAGAACATTTGCCAAGACATTAAAAAAAACTAAGAGTAATTCCCTAGAAGTAAACTTTCATTTAATGTTTACGTAAATGGTCAATCTAAAGGGAGCAGCAGGTAGCGCAGTGTTAGTCAGGTCGTCGACTACGCGGGACACCTAACCAACCAGGACTATGATTCGTGTCTGCCCCGTTTTCCCCAGGCTTCGGGTCGGGAAATTGATGTCGGACTCGTCTGAAGCCAGCAAACACCTCCAATCTACGTAGAAGCGCCCTAGCATGACTATTCTAGAATTCTAGAAAGAATAGACTAGCCCGACCTTTAAGGAAATTCACGAGGAAAACGAAATTGCCCAAGCTTCAGTCTCGCGCGCACAATCCGTATATCCTCGTGGATGAAGAATGCGAGAGAATGAATTGAATGCAAGAAGTAATGAGGTGCGCAATATCTGATGTTGGAATATCTCTTTAAAAGACCCATTTATTATATTAAACAAGAAGAACTGTGTTAGTATGGTCATAATCACTTGCAGTGTTAATCATGAGTAAAAACAGCAGTTATTCTAGTCAGTGCAATTTTCACTACTTCTATGCCTTATTTCTGATTTAACGTACACTTAGTATTATATACCTGCGTAATAATGTTATTATTGCTTCTTCTCACTATCGCAGTTTCAGTGATGGGTGAATGCAACCAAGGGAAAGAGAAGCTCAGATCATAAAGTGAGCAAAATAGATGAGTGACGAAGATTTTCATTCACACCAGGATTTTCCCTAAGAGCAATCGTTCGCGAATGGTACAATATCCATGTCGTTTATCTCTTCAGTGGCGATTTTCTGCAAAGAAATCGTGGAGACATTTTTTCTCACTAGTCAAATAACACTTACATTTCTCAAAAACGTGACGAGTTCGTTGTTTTTTTCGTCGAAAAATTTATCCAGATTTCTCACAACTAGGGCAACTTCATTGCAAGGACCTGAAGAAAAGTAGATCGGCAAGTCGGATATACGAATCAAAGCAGTACGGGAAAAAAAGAAACAATGATATATGCATTTGAAGAGGTAACACACCGTTGGGACTAGTCACAACCATGTAGTCGTATGCGGAGTCACCAGACAATTTGAGCACACATACTGGAAAAGTAGAGTATGATCGGTTTTCCGAAATCAAAGCCACAACCGGATATTTTCGTGCCTGTTAAGGTTTACATGGTTGTCGAAAAATTTTTAAATTTAACTTTAAATAAGACAGGTATTCTCGCCTATGACGTCATCGGTGGAAAAAATAGGACTACGGACAATTTTGTTTCTAAACTTCTGAGCTGATGTAAGGTTGCGACTTTGTTTGACATTTAATAAAAGACAAATTTCTTTTGCATTTGCTTTCTAAATATCAACTCCAAACAACTTTAAATTTTAAATTACCGGTTTAGAGGTTCGTAGTTACTTAAGGGTGGATGGAGGGAATTCCTCTCTTTAGGTCAATAGTGTTCCAACTCCTCAGTTGTTCCAGTTATCGTTAAATTGAGATAAAGATTATGCTTACTGCTTAACACTATAAAACCTAACTGAATTATGAGAAAAACTTTTTTCGAAAAGCAGAGAAAGAAATGTGTAGTTTGGGGTGTTTCTAAGGTTGAATATCGTTAGCAGTAGACGCGGACGCAGTGGTGGTGATGCGTTTAAATATTCACCACCCTTCTATTCTACATTCCCATCGTTTTCGAATCCCATCCCAGTCGGAGAATTGGCACCAGACAAAATATATGGAGTGAAAGAAGTTTTGCGACCCTCACAATATATGTGAAGATGGGTCACGTAAAAACAGATTCCCATATAAAAAGCTAAAATGCAGAAATTAAAGTTTTGGACCACCATGATTTCTAATGTTCATTCACATCATCAATAACTTGTGGCAACTTCGCACACCATTGAATGTTCGTTCACTTTAAGCGTAGGTCTCCTAATAGACAATAACACAGACAGAAAGTGCGCACTCGATTGGAGGCTTTCCCTAGCGCCATTTGATCACCGAGCTCTGCATAGTTACCTTGCTTTATAAATAAAGGAATAAAAAAGGCGAAAAACACGGCAAGCAAGATTCATTGAGCTAAAACTGCAACCTCTGTTTGTTCGTGCATTCTACACTCTTATTCCACCGCTAACGGATTATTTGTATCAATGAGAAGTGCTCATGTAGTGTCACAGTATCCAAAGACGTACTCTGAACTAAAAGGCTCTTACTTGAGTTCTATGATAATCACTGGTCGAATGGCATATAGAAGCTATTGTCGAGAAGATGACAGAAAAAAACTTTAGTGAAAAGAATGGCTCACGTACTTCTTACGACCAACCAAGTTCATGCTTTAAAAACACCCATTGCCTTTTTGAAGTAGAAGATGTTTCTATGTAGTTTATATTTATGACCATGATTTGCGGCCTATAATTTATCCTAGAAAAACATGATGATAATCACACTGTTTCACATAAGACCTAAACATATCATGCACACATGTGAGCTTTCCATTCCTCGAAAGGAGAGCAAGCAGCTTTGCTATTTAACAACGTCGAATGCATGTATTTACTGTCACTTTACTAGATAATAATATGTTTAATGGGCCGTTGCACTGCCAGAGTAATCCTTGAAAATCTCAATTCAAACAATGTCGTTGTTCTTACGAAACGATCCTCTAGCTTAATGTTTTTTCCTTAATTTCTTTTTTTACGTAACCCGTCTTTACAACTACTGTGCGGATCCCCTTTATTCCTGATTTAGATTCGTTTCCTTGCATTCATCGTCCACGAAATATTTCGCATTTTTCACCCGTGCTTTTGGCTGCTGCTTGAGGTTTGTCGTTTTTTTTATGAAGGTAGTTGAATTCTTGTTGAGCCGACTCTCTATTTCTGAGATAGCTGTGCTAGAGGGTAGCGGTGCTAGAGCGTTCCTGTGTGGATTTGAAGTAACGAAGTGGAACCGGAGAAGTTTGTCACCAATACTGCGCATTCCAGTGGAATTACAGGCATGGTCAGCCCGACATGGGGTCGAACCAGTACTGTGCTCGTGATGAACGGTATCACTGTCACTGCGCTACCCAGCCCTATACTTGTCCACAACATGGTTTAATTCTATATTTGATGTTTGAGATTGTTCAAATGTCTTTAACATCGCACATAGTGTTTCATTGGTTAATGATTATTGCTGATTATTTACAATCTTAACTCTTTTATTTACTGCCTTTTTCTTCTTAATGGCAGGGTATGTTGCGAAATATAACTCTTATGAAATGCTGAGATATTTGCAAAACTCCGGACCACAGGTGCATGCAATGGAGAACGAACTTGCTCTGCTGTCCTTACCGGGGAGCAGCGCACTTCACCACTACACCATCCGGGTCCTTCGCTTTGCATGTCTCTCAGCNTCGATAGAACTAGCTGAGAGACATGCAAAGCGAAGGACCCGGATGGTGTAGTAGTGAAGTGCGCTGCTCCCCGGTAAGGACAACAGCGCGTGTTCGTTCTCCATTGCATACACGCTGATTATTTAGTTGTTCTTTGTACACTTGTTGCAAGGAACGTCTAAAAACACGGGTAACACATACAAATGGATAAATCGACTCACTCGGTATTGAGAGAATATCGCTTGTTAAGTCGCTGATTTGCAGCTGTACTAATCTATGGTCCAACGAAAGGACACTACCACTCAGCTGCAATCAGAAATATTCACAAAAAATACTTAGTGTCAAGCACTTATCGTTGCTGATCACTGACTGCAATTCTACATCGCTCTAGAAGTGTCTCAAGCGTTATAGGTCAAGCTTCATTGCAAATGAACAAACAATGGCCAACACTGTAATTGCTGCTTAGTTCGACGTGAATGTTAATTTCATAATACGGGTGAACACTGAAATAAACTACCTGGTAAAGTTTAGGCGATGTCGTTGTGCGAAATTCCCATGAAATCGGGGCATCTTGAGCCACGACTGATACCTTTGGTGTTGACACTTAATATTTATTACGTATAAAATCTTTATAGAACCATGCAAGAAGCAGAAACAGAAGCAAGAAACACAGAAAATGATTCGCATAAAGCTTCAGGAACGGTGTCCCTCATCAAACTTACTGGTTAAAGTGCTGCAGCTTAACTGGCTGTTGGAGACGTCCTTTAACAACTGCTTTAATCGTACCTCCATCTTCCCTATCAAAGATTTAGACGCAAGGGCCATCAACCATTTTCCCTTCATTTTTTGCAAGGAAATTTTTTGGCATGAGCATGATGATGCAATCTCTTCGGATTCCTCGCTGAAACTTGTACCAATCACTTTAGCAAAATATTTCAGCTACACTAGTTTTCAACTTATCAGGCAGGACTCACGACTTACTGTGATTCAAATTCCTCAACATTCCCTTTCAAGTACCTCACATTGTCGTCAGCTGAGTATGCGATGCCTTTTGCAAAAGGCTGACTCGTTGTTTGCCGGCGTTCTTGTTTGTCCTCAATAAACCTTCTTTCTTAAGAGTTGAACAGAGTTCAATAGCAGCAACGAACCTGGTTTGCTTCCGAAACTATTGGAAACGACTTTTGACTTTTAGAAATGGGCACTTCTATCTCTCTCGACTCGTGCGGTTGTGGTTCAAGCAACACCAACGAATCTTTTTCTGTTAACGACTGCGACACCTATGCTTGAATGCACTTTTGTGTTCATTACTGGAAAATATATGAAGACATGATAGCACCACTGCCTAAGAAAAAAACGGTTACTTATACAAAATTCATATCTTCTTTGACTTGAGCAGTTTTGTTTTGAAATATGGGTACTACTGAGGGAATAGAGGTGGAAAAAAATTGAAAGAGGGTGATGTAACGTCAAGATCCTTTACAATAAAGAACGCTAACTGACCAAGTTTTGCTTTGAATGCTCATTCGATTTGGAGAAGTCCAGCGAAGACAATGAATCCTTAATAGGCTTTTTCATGAGTTGTAAAAACGCTTTCTTACTTTTGGAATACAGACAACCGGTTACGCCTGAGTGACCTTTGGAACACTAAAGGAGTTGTGCCACATATGCAGCTGCTGCCGGAGCTGAATTTCCATATTTTTTCTCTGTTCTTCCAGCTCCTGCTCCTAGAAAGCCAATCAGCTAGCACCTAAGTCATTCCAATAGCCACTTCCGATACCACATTTCCATACCTTTTTTCTCAGTTCCTCTTCCATTCTCTTTTGCTCCTCTATTTTCCTTCTTTGCTCAACCAACTCGCTTTGCAACAGTTGCAACTGTTTTCGTTTTGCGATTAATTCTTTTGTTTGAAGACTCTGTTCGTAAGTTTGTAAAATGCTTTGCAACTGTCTTACACGCTGAAAGATAACAGATTAACACTGGAAGCGGTTTTCTACAGATTTTAACTCACTTCAACATTCATCACGTTGCCGGTACGAAGGCTCGTCACTACCTCATCTATTTCTGGATCCAATGATTGAATGAAAGAAGTGGGAAGACTACCAACGGCCCCTTCTAACATATCTTGAAGAATTCTACTTCTATACATCTTACATTTGCTGTTGTACATTCTATTTAATCGTTGGCATACTAATTCTCAGAGGTTGATCACGCTATGAAGGATGGGATTTTCATGGAGCAATTCCTTTCCTTCATTATCGCATTCACAGTTCTTGCTATGAAAATAACTTCACAGTAACTGTGTGAAAAATCTGTTTTGAACTCACCAAACTTCTGAGGTGCTCTCCTCAGTAATGTGTCCACATCTTGAATCCTTCTTGAATCAAGCGTATTTACATTGAGGTTGTGAAAATTGTCGTTTGTGATAGGCTTTTGTCCAACTGTAGGCTGCTGCTGCTAGAAACTCCCGTCATATTTTCAAAAAAAAATCTTTTTTTTGAATGGTTTGAAGAACACCTGAGAATATGGCAATGACATTTTCAATTTGTCGAGGACAGCTGCTGCTATCTGAAAGATATAAAAAACAGTGAAATTTTGTCAGTGAGTTAAATATAATGCTGTATCTTACATCGTTTGCAGATGGAAGCGGAGTGGTGGTAGTTATGGGGCTTTTGGTTGAAAAACGTCCTTCTAGATTTCTGCTTCTATAACAGTATTAGCAGTAACAGTATAACAGTAACAGATCTCTATCGTGATTATAACTAAGCCTCAGCTTAACTGGGTTCAATGCCGATATTGGCTCCCCAGATCAATCCCGTTGACGGGTAATTGCTGATGGCAAAAAAGACCGATAGAACTAGCTGAGAGACATGCAAAGCGAAGGACCTGGATGGTGCAGTGGTGAAGTGCGCTGCACCCCGGTAAGGACAACAGCGCGTGTTCGTTTCCCACTGCATACACCTGTGGTCCGGAGTTTTGCAAATATCTCAGCATTTCATACAGCGGTTTTAGTTAAAAAAATACCTGACAAACTGATCAAAATCTTTTATTGGGACGCCATCTAGGTACATGACCTTCTCCGTAGTTGTAGGCGTTCCAGTGACGCTAAGCATCGAAGCAATTGAGTACTAATGTATTTTCATGCTTGGAATATTTCCTTCTCAGCTATGCTGTACTTACAAAGGAAACAAGGAAAGTTTTTGATTATTGAACAGTTTTTCACTGAGAGTGCTATTTGGATAGAAATCAAACTTCTTTTCCACAGCTGTTTTATTGATGCCTAAACTGTTGAGTGGAACTCCCATGCCTTCGGCGACCTAAAAACTAGTTATCTAAATCGAATGATTACATCAACAGACTAAAGGAAATCCTCACTCCAAGAGGGTCGACAACAAGTTGACTGAGTAGACCATCACCAAGCATGTGTGATATCATCTCTCTAGATGATCACAATTAGGAGCATTAAAGATGAATATCGCTTTTCTTGTAGAAAGAAGACATACCTTAGTTTTTCTGGCTTGCCTTCCATTTGGCTGTGAATCACGTTAGGAAGACGTGGCAATGTATCCACCAAGCGTTGTGCAAAGGCCATTCCAGAACGTGGTCCGAGAGTTGTTTCATCAGCCCCGACAAAAGAATTCATCGTCGCAAGCAACCAAACGATCCACATACCTGACTTGTTTGCTTGGAACGGCTAAACTGTTGCCTAAAATTAACTAATTATAAGCAGACTTTGAGCAACTCGTCGGAAATAGCAGCTCTGCACTTAAAGTAAATCTGTGCAAAACACGGAAAAATCACCTTTTGAGTAAGCAATATAAAAGCTAGGAAAGCGAGGATGTGAATTATTTCTAAGGATTGTTGCAAGATGGTACTCGAATATAGGACATATTGTGAAAAGGCTATCGGCGAACACATCGCTAAATGTAGGTCGTCTACCTGACTAATTCGCTATAGACGTCAGATCACCTCGATGCTTCCCTGCTGTTTAAAATATTAGAGAGGTATTTTTGTATAATTTTCTACATTTAGCTATTGTACGTTTACTTTTAGTAATTATGAAATTAGGGAAAAGGATTTGAGCTTATTCAGCTTAGCTTAGAAACCAGCGTGGTAGGAAACCGATTCACGTGCACAACATTGCCTCTACACTCTAAATTGTTGAATAATTGCTTTATTGTAAGTGATAGTAGCGTGATATTTTGACTAGAATTGTTCTCATTACAGATATCTCATAAATTTTCTTAAAAACGGCTTTTTGATTTATGAGTGAAACTGTCAATGTATCGCAGGCACTTCGGAAGACGAAACTATACAAGGAATCAATTGATCAGGGTGCCTATGAGACTAAACAATCCTATTTCCTGATTCCATCAAAAATAATTAGAAGATATTTTGAGTTTCCATCCGGAAAGGTTTGTTAATTTCGGGCAAAAAATCCTATTTTTGTATAATCTTCTCTCATTTGTTGTTAACGCCCTTCTTCTTATTGAAATCCATGAACCATCTGTGCAAATCATCTGTCAGCTTTTGTTGAGAAGCAAATGCGGAGTTCAGAGTTTATGAGAAAGGTAAGTCTCTACTCCTTGCTTCTTTTAAAGAGACATTTTCACGAATTAAAATACATGCCTCAGAAGCGCTATGTGTGAGTTATGCTTAACACAATGAGCAAAACTTCAGTTATGCTAAACCTTAAATTAAGCTTTCCATGATATGATGGTTCATTAGCTTTGCCTGCCTTGGATTAAGTATAAATCTGACATTGCGATATTTAAAAATAATTCGTAACTTCTCTTTTTTGGCCATTTTTTCATTTTCCCTTTAACTTTGGGTTTTTAGGCATTCATCGATAACTATTTAATTTGTGATATTACTCTTCACTTTTTAAATAAGTCTTTTTTTCAATAAGTCTCAAGCACTCATATGTGAATGATAAAAGCGGTTAACGAAAGGAAAAATAAAAACAATGCAGAATGAATGGGGTTGCCTTCCCGTGGATTCTCGTTATCGCGCTGCTTTTCTATCCATTTATTCACTGAGCCAAAATATATGAACTTGGCCTAAATCTACCGCTGATAACCAAACTAAATTCAGTCCATTTCCTTCTAAAATGTCATCGCTTTCATCTTGTCGACGGTAGAGCACCGTAAGCCATCAAGGATGAAGCTTCGGTAGACTGAAAGAATTGTAATGGTCAATTTCTAATCATGGCTATTTTTTTAAACTACTTATATTTCTTTGACCTAATAAGCACTCGGTTATGGTTTCTCCTCACAAATTTAACGCATTGCTCTCAAATTATCGCGCAACGCTCTCTGATATCCACGTCGTTCTTTATCAAATGAAAAACACCTGAAAAAATAGTTGGAGACAGGAAGAAGGCAAGAGAGAGAATTGAAATTAGTTGTAAGGCTCTAAATGCGTGACAGTCCCTACTTAGAGACTTTGATCACTCGTCTTCACAAGGTGCGTGCTTTCCAGTGCTCCCTCCATTAGTCGTGTTGTAACTTCCATCCACAGTCGTGTGTGCAGGTGTCGATTCCATAAGAATCTGTAAAATCCTTTCCGCACTGGCATTATAAACACTGGTTGGCCATCTTGGGTATTTTAGCCGACTTCTGAGATAGCGGTTTTAAGGCGTTTCCTTGTAGACATCATAGTCACTCACTTTTCCCTACACATCGGAGGAATGGTTATTACCACGCAATCGGGATTCTTCCTAGGTAACATCTATTCTTGTGAAGTAATTAGTTGACCGCCGGCTGAGAGAACAACTAAGAGGCCGAATCCGCATGGTAAATACATACTAGATGGATAGATGTTTAAGTGGGAAAATTTGTTCAAGTGGAATATTAATGAAAATCGTTCCTAAATATTTCTATTGGTTGTGAATCACCGTGGAAAACGAACCTCATTAACAGTCCTTTTACACTTTGTACAGCATACTAAGAGCCATGGTAAACGAACAATGGTGCTGTTCAGAAGAAGAACGCCCTGTTACGAGTGTTAAATCGCTCAAAAACCGAATGATCATATCCAGCGCTCATAAGCGCCCAGATTTTAGAATTGTATGCTCTGAGTACTTCAAAGTAGTGGAAGAGTGTGTCTTTACGAAACCAACCGTATAACAACAGCCTGTGATAAAGAATAACAACAGTAATTCGGTAGTATACACATCTGCAACTGTGATCTGCGCCATCGTGGTTAACTTTAACATTTTGTGACTCACAGCTGATTTATCAAGTATTAAATACGTTAAATACATTATACGAGAAGAAGAAAACGAGAACTGTCTAGTATGCAAATAGCATTGCATTCTCTGTCATGTGAAGTAAACATTCTTGGCGATTCTCATTATCAGTAAACAGCACACGCTTCGCTGCCTACAATTTCGTGGGTGCTAATTATTGAAGAAGTTCAGTGAAATCCAAAGCGTTTATATCCAAGTGACAACTCTGAAAATATCTTAGGCCACATTTGCTTATAATTAGGTTCAAAACCTCCAATCACAAGAAATGTTTATGTGTTTTCAATTATTTTCATTATTCCACTGTTTTCCGAAAATTGAAAAAATGGTGGTAATTCGAGCTCAGTCATAAATTTTGGAGATGACTTCGCAGCTACCGAGAACCGGATCAGTGAAATTTCTCAAGTTGTGAAATTGATAAGATTGAACAGAATTCTATCAAACACAGAACAGAGAGCACGAGCCTAGGAATTAACTCAGCTACGATTCGTGACAAACTCCTATAGAGATAGAAGATCGGACTATAGACAGATGAGACTATCCCGATGTTACATCGAAGCAATTTAAATATCGTCAGCACAGGGAGGAACTAGCACACTAGGAAGATCCATGTAGCCATATACTTTCTTTTCGTCCTCATTGTAAATCGACAAAAAATCGACATCAAACGTTCGAATTCTTCGTGGTAAACGAATCATTAAGGCGTCTCCTGTATGCTTCTCTAACGGATCATTTCTGGAATTGGGTCTAGTTTTTGACTTCTTTCAACGTTGTTTTACAGTGCTGGATCCAGCCTCTAAAATGAAAAGACAAGTAACTCACCGTTCGTATCCGATTGCTCGACCTTTCACTTGATGAACTATATGGGTCAAGTTTCCAACTCCAACAAAGAAAAAGGTGTCTAAAGTTATCAGCAAAGTTGGTGACATGATTCCATCTTCTACGCAGATATGTTCGATATTCCCACTGTTGACAATTTTAGAAAATCTATAGCGTGGTAAGAAAGTTAAACACAGTGTGAAAATACAAATTCACGAATTCAGCGAGGTGAAAACTCAGTAATCAAGTTTTCTTTGCTTCTATCTCTACATATCTATAAAGAAAAGTGCCAGCATTGAAAACAGCCAACCTTACATTTCTTTAGAAAGTGGAAAAATTTCAACATTTAACAACCGAAGAAGTAAGGTGCAGCGTTAGTCTGAAGTTCTCTGGGCTTCTTTAAGTGTGTCGCCAGCTTTGCAATCATATTAAGAAAGAAAATCCATTTACATGGAACCTTTCGCCGTTTTCCAACCAATTCTGTTCAAAACTACGTTAAAATTTCAAAATCATCCGTTCATACTTTTTGAATCCGCTCGAACTTGAAAATTAAAGAGAAAGGATCTTTAAAGAGCTTGTCAATCTCTGCTGTATTTGTGTTTCGGTCTCTGTACAAATAAGGGATAAAGCTCTCGGCGTTGATCAATCCCAGAGGGTTGCGCCATGTATTCGACTTCATTTAGCATCGCTGGAGATGATTAAATGCATGTCTGGCCTTTACAATGACACACGGTGGCCTACCGATGTATCGGGCCAATGTTGTTATCCTCCCAGACAAGTCTGGTACTAATTTGTCGACACCGGGGAGACGGAAGGCTTGGTGGGCTATGTGCGTGGAGATCAATTCCATAGGTGTGCTGCAGGGAGCCTCCGACCCCTGCGCCACATGCGTCTGTTGTGTTCCATCATATTAAGAAATAAAATGCATTTACATGAAACTTCTTACCATCTCCTAACCTTTTCTGTTCAAAATTACGCTGAAATTTCAAAATCGTCTGCTCACACTTTTTTGAATCTGCTCGAACTTGAAAACTAAAAAGAAAAGACCTTTAGAGCGCTTGTAAATCTCTGCTATGTCCGTGTTTCAAATTCAGTAGTTAATTACTATAATGTTGAGATATTTGCAAAACTCTGGAGCGCAGGTGCCTGAGGTGGGGAACAAACGCGCTATTGTCCCTTCCGGGGAATAACGCGTTCACCACCACACCATGCGGGTCCTTCGTTTCGCCTGTCTCTCAGCTAGTCGTATCGATCTTTTGCCTTATTGAGTTTTGCAAATATCTCAGCAATATAGTAGTTATATTTCGCAAATACCCTGCCGTTTAAAAGAATAGGCTGTAAATAGAAAGGTTAAGATCAGTAGTTAATGTTATTCCAGTGCTTCCAGAATGTTCTTCTAAATGCTGCTTTGTTTAATGCGCGAGTATCATTACTTCACATATGTCAACACGGCATTAAGTTTGAAGCAATTCAGAGAGTGTGAAATGACGCAAATAACACCCAGGAATGATGTTGAATCCTGACTGAAAATCTTACGTGGAAACTTCAAATCGACGTCGAGGTACAAATCAGGAACAAGTATTGTGTTGCAATTCAGTATGCGCACAATTCCACTCGAGATGTTGCGTTCTAGGCCTTTTATCTGGCCGATTTCCTCCTCTCTGGGAGGGTCGACATCTGCTAACGACACAAGAGGAATGGACTTCTAAATCAAATTTCTTAACACGTACCCAGAAATGAGTGTTAATATTAATAGAAGAATCTCAGGTATTAGTTTCTAGAAAGTTGTTCTGAAGCGCTCACATTTTTACACTGATCATAGAGTCCGATCCATTTATAGTCTGTTAAACGAGCGCCATTTGTGAGAAGAAAAGCAACTTGTACATCTCTTGCTTGTGGAAGCGAGAATGGAGAATCCCAGTAATCTACAAGTGCAAAAATGGGATACAGATTCGCCGGCACTTATCATTAATCTCTAGTTTTTATATGTCGCTTAGAGAGTAGATCAGTGTGTGCCCTAGTTCTCCCTCACACTCCAGACGAAACCAGGCCTCCTAACCCTTCGGAGTCGAGGACACAAGTTCTATTGGAAAAACTAAAGTTGATGTCTGTCTGCTTTAAACACCTGGTAAAGCACTAGCGCGACTATCTCACGATTCCAGACAGAATCTTCTTCAAGCAGCATTCAACGATAGTTGAATGAAACGGCTGCCTGAATCCGTGAAATATGTGATATCGGATTACTTTTTTTCCAATTTAATAACACTTGTATCACATGTGATTGTAATAATCATGAACTGCTCCAAGTAGCACAACTAAAGTCTTAATTCAACCTATGGCACACTAGAGCTGTCCACTGCCCTCCGATCCCGTGAACGAAACGAAGGCAACAGATATTTGACATGAGTCCATTTGCTTTCAGTGTTCCTATCTTTTAAACAGATAATAACCTAAATCAGATTCCATGCTAGAAGAAAAAGGCCCGGTTTTTATAATAATCGTCGTTTACGAACCGACGTCAAGCTACAATGAAAGCATGATGCTATGATGAAAGCAAGAAGTTCTATATCGACTAATAGAAGCTCTACAAAGACTGTATCTTCTTTGAGGCCACCATCGCTAATAGAAACGCTAGAATTGGACCGATTAGAATGTCGAAGTAAAGTGTTATCATGAAACGAGAACTAAAGCAGAGCAATAAAGATGAGCAAGTGTCTAAGTTTACTATGGAGGCAAGAACCGTTCATGAGAACTCACGAAATAAGCTACATCAAGATAAGTCGACGGTTTTCGTAACAGATTTCGCTGCCATCTCGCATCTTTACATGGGTTGCCTATCATCACCCTTTCTACGCAAGATTCTTCTACACGGAAATAAGAGAAAGCCACAAAATTATGAAAACGAAGTCTAAAAATCACCAATATTGAGATTTATTCGGCTCAGTAGTCGGTTTTTGCAAAGATGCTGTTAGCCACATCATTGCTGACGAACACGACTAGCATATTCAACATCTTCACGTTAGTGCTGCGAAATACAATAGAGTGATGTTGGTATGAACCCATGCCACGGAAGTGAGAGAGGGAACCCGACGTTTTGACCTACATCAGTGAACAAGGATCGAAAATGCAGCTGAGCTCGTCAAAATGTCGCAAATTAGGCGGTCCGGACGCGAAGACCATAGATGAAAGTTATAACACTCAGCGAGTTCCCTGAGAGACTGGAACACTTTTGTTTCTCTCGCACGCGGTAAAGACTTGATGGAGACCAGCGCTCTATGGTGATACGGGCAATTCTTGTTCAAAGAGATCTAGAATTAACATATTATTTTTTCACCGCTCGCAATAACATTTTTTAGTTATCGCATCAATGTTCAGTGGCAGAGACAATGTTGTGGTCAACACGGAAATTAGGACTGTTCATATTTCCCGAATATTCCATGCAAAATACCTTCTGAAATGCTTGCGTCAGCATCGTTGTTGGTCGAATATGGGTGGAGTGAGAGTTCAGGTGGTGGTCTTTTCTGAAATTTGTGGTGGTCCTTTATAAAAAAATAGTAATGAAAGTTCTCTTAATGCAAAAAAAATACCAAAGACTTTTTTCCACACTTTTGGTCTACTGTCCAAATTCGTCCCATATCCTATATATCCTGTAAAGGGTCCCATGAAGGAATATTTGTTATTCGCCACTACTTCAAAAAAGTTGCATGCTTATTTTTGATCACAATCCCCACATTGATTTCCATGCTATCTACCAAGATAATTCCAAAAGAATGTTTTCTCATCCAAAACATAAAAACTATGAACATAAAGAGCAAAGTAAATTAAACAAAGGATAAAAATAAACCAAAATAAACGAACCACGTTTCGCAGACGAAGCCTCTCCGCTTTCCTGCATAGAAGAAATTCAAGACATATGCCTCGTTATTAATTACAAATGCAATACCAAAGTCCATAGTAAAAATACCTACTGGAGGATGATCACTGGAGTAGCTGGTGCTGTGAAAAGAGTGGAGGACTCTGAAACAGTCAAAGTGTAGCTCGCAAATAATTTTTTGCCTAATTGCACGGATATGAATTCGTCTTCTTCCTCCTTATCTCTTTCTTATCAGGCTCAAACCTGTTAATAACGTTGGAAAAGGAATACTTGACGTTGTTGTAGTAGAGAGTGGCCGACGATGACCCGTATTGCCCTAGAATTTCGAAAACTAACGTGACTTCAGTGTTTAACATCTATGAAAATGTCGATTATTACACACGGCTGAAAAGTTCTTCATTTTCATAGGGCTCTTTGCAGTACCATCTATCACTGACAAGCTAACAGTGGTTTTCTGCCAAATGTTTATTCAGCTAACGTTTCAACATCTCCTTCTTCTGAGCCGACTCAAAAAGCTTCATATGCTCTGAGGAAGACGAATACGTCTAAATGTTGGCTGAATAAATACTTGATAACAGCCTCGTGTTAGCTTGTCAGTGAAAGCTGGCACACTGATCATTTTTACTGAGGCTAAATGAAAGTATGCTTACAATAGTATAACTGTTTACTGTTTCTAATTTTTGCAATCTCATTCAAAGGATATACTTTAAACCTCTCGGCATTGATCTATCCCTGAGGAAGTTGCCATGCATTCGACTTCATTAAGCATTGTCGGAGGAGATTGAATGCATACTTCTCCCTTGAAATGACTCGCGCTGGCCTACCGATTTATCGAGGCAGTGCTACTATCCTCTTAGACAAACCTCGCACCAATTTACGATCGCTGAGAAAGGAAAAGCTTGGTGGGCATGGTACGAAGGTATCGATTCCATATGTATTGCAGAGCGCCTCCGACAACTGCGCTGAACGCACCCAATCTTCTTTAAACATACAATAATACTTAGTCTTAAGACGTTACCACGGGTCAAGTTCCCAATGTTTCCTTCCTAATGTTTGCGAATTGTTTCGAAACGACCCTTATGCTAATTCGAAGTCGTTTTTCGGTCAAAAAAAGCGTCTGCAAATTGTAACACTTACTTCGTGACTTCGTTTGGAGACAACATAATAGTCGATCCCAGTAGCGTTCCAAAATACCTTAGCGCGTAAAGCCTTTATTGCAAACAAGATTATATATATATATATTAACGGCCTGCATAATATTTTTTTCTCTTGTCCTACCAAGATGGCGTTCTGTACTTCTTGTTTACATGAAACGTATTTTTTCACTTAGATTTTGAACCAAGAGCTGTGTTTCGTTACCGGAGCGACTGATCAGTAGTGATTTCTTTCATTTAGAAATTTCGAGGTCTGGCGAATGTGGGCTGTGGGGCAGAGTTTCGTAGCACATCTCAATCGACCTTCGCGGCGTCGGTTTCCGGCCGTTTAGACTCGCGTTCTCATCATAGGGGACAATTCAGTTCGTGAGTTTTCCATAAAAGCTTTCAAACCAGCATTGAACTTTGCGTACATATCACTTTCTTGACCTAATATCTCATTTTCAAGCCGTTTGCGCTGTACTATGTCCAACTTTGAGATCGCGAAAGTATATGTGTTGAAACTGCAGCTTCGACATTCGAGATTCTAACCCTTAAAATTCATCAGAAACACAAATTTATGTTGTAAACTAATTATTTAAAGCAAAAGTGCATAAAATAAGTTTTACACTGAATTGTGATATTTCGAAACCGACCTTCCCTAAACCTCGGTGTGACAAATCAATATGTATTATTTCTTGATAAGCTTGCACGAGGTTGATAAATATATTTATTTTCGGCTAACGTTTCGACGTCTTCGTCTTCCTCAGAGCCGGTGATCCGAGTCGATGGTCCATGCTTGTTGTTCGCCTCGACGTTGCGTCTTCGCCTTCCTGTCGAGCCAGATCTTCCTCAGCGAGCCATCTTCTCGAATGAGGCATCCTCACTCAGTGATGCCCTTTTATACACGATGCTGATGGTAGATATATAATGACAATGTCCGGTGGTAACAACTTGTATTTCTTCCGGACATACATCATTGCGCACATCGTGAATTGTGATAGTTGGGCACACGGAGGAAATATTGATGAAACATAAACAAGACAGATAGAATTACAAATCATGCAAATTTTCAGCAACACAAATACAATGGTTTAATATAAAATTGTGGTGGTTCACTGCAACGACAAGTTAATTGGAAGAACTGTCGCTGATCTGTGTGCCAGTCGTGAAGTATTCGATGCTGCGAAAGTGGACAATGAAGGGCAGAAGAAAATCGGTTCTTCGCTAATCTATCCCTGAGAGATGGGCTCTACCATTCAATTTCATTGGTCAACGTTAGAGATAATTAAATGCGTATCCGGCCTATATAGGGTGATTTCCGCTGACCAATTTAAGTAGCAAATCGGTTTCTTCATCCTCCTAGTCAAGTCTGGTAATAATTTTTTCGATTCTGGATAGATGAATGGTTTGACAGTCTTTACATCCGGGATAGAACCAGATATCACTCCGGTGTGTATTATGTGACACCACTAACCCTTTCGCTACACTGACCCCATGAATCTAATAAGTTTGATAACGAGCGCAAGTGGATATCTACTCGGTAATAGCATACATTCCCGGCATGGCCACAGTCCGAGTCGTTTCACTACTCCTTTTGTGTCAGCACTACACGTCCTTTTAGAATCAAGAAAAAGACAAAGTTTAATTTTTAAAAAAGTGGTGTAAGGTTGCTCCGTGCAAACCAACCGCTATGTTAAATGGTGATTTTTAAAGTGAAGAGTAGTGTTATATGTTATACAGTTTTCTTACTAGAATATCTGATCGATGAACACAAAATATTAGCATAAATTGATTACCTTAAGTGTTAACAAGAGGACGTCTACATTTTCATCACTTTCTTCTGCTTCTTCTGCACCTTCCAAATATTCGAACACTTCGTAGGATTCGACTGGAACATGCATCGATGTAGCTTCCAACCTAGGCGAATTCACTCCTTATTTCACGATTTTCGTCAGTTTTGACAGTACTTAATGCTTACACTTACTGTTCTCTTCTTGGATGATGTTCATATGAAGGCGTTGTTAGAAATAGCACACTGTCCTTTAGATGTTGTCTTGAAATCGCTAAACATCTATTTTATGTTTTTTTTGCATTCTTCCGACTCTTCGGAATATTCTCTGCATTTATTTTATGCGTTATGGCCCGTGCAATAGTTCGTCATAGATTTCTAATCGTTTACTAGCAAAGATGTGGCATAGCTTCTTTTGTGCGAACAAAAGGAGAAAACTCACGCGTAACACTGTTAACCCATTTCAGAGAGTTCCATCTAAAATTGTATATGATAAAAATTTCCCAAGCACATAACAAAAATAAACCTGCCACCTTTTCGTTCTCGTTCGAAATCTTCGAGCTTCCTCCCACGAAAAATTTGGTTGCGTGTACGCTAGCAGCAATCCTTCACTTACCTTAAAGCCTTGGAGTGTGTCATCTAATGCTTCATGCTATTTGATAAATTTGCTCATGAATATGATACCTCTTGCTTCCCATCCTCTCTACGTGCTGGTCCTATCATCATAGCAGAGCCTATGAGTTAATCATGCTTAGTAAAAATATATTGACATAGCGATGACTTAATGAAGCACAGTAAAACTGACATGCACCCTATATTAAAATTTTCAACGTTTCTTCTAAGTTCTCAAGTGTTCATCAAATTGTTGGGTTTTATCAAGAAGGTCATATGAAAAACCAAAAACTCACAGCCAATTTTTTGAGGAGAATGAGTAAATTTATCAAGAACGATTGAGTGATCATCTGACAAGAACATATTTCCACGAATTCCAAGCTCGGGGTATTTCAACTCTCCCAGAGGCACACCGTAGTATGGGAACCATTCAGTAGCTGTAATAAAAAAATGTGAAAGATTTGCAATAAATAGCAGATAAATAAAAATATACCCACAATACAGGAATCTTGAAAGAGAAAACAGTAATACTGCGATGTAAATAAGAGTCATTTGATCCTGAAATTCTTGATTAGAGAATAGCTAAGCGCGTCAGTGGACGGTGTGACGTGCGCTAGACAGTTCGTTTCCCACTTCAGGTCAGTGGGTTAAGATTCTCTATCATTTATCATAGTGTGGTAGAAACGCTCACGGTATAATATAACGACTTGCCAGTAGCAAAAGTTACACGCAAAGCAGTACGCAGATCAGTAAAGGTTTCTTGGATCTAATTCCCTTGTTTATTTGGAGAGGGAAATTGTGTAGTTATCGAAACTCATGGTAAATATATCTCAAAAGGCGACTCTCCTTTAACCGGTACAACTGAACAACATGTGTCTTTTCACTAACAAGCTAACACTAGGTTGATGAAGGAAAACTTAACTCGCCTAGCCTTTCGGTGTCCTCGCTATCTAATGCTACTGTATTGTTACGCTTTGTGCTAGCCGATAATGATACCGTCTGCTTCAGGACGAATTGTGTGAAGGGAAACGAAAGATTATCAATAGACAATTAGCACAAACAACTGTGCTGAGTGAGGTTACTTCATCCGAGCAGTGATATGCTGGATTAGACGCGATTCTATCACGTCGACTGATGCTAGTCGAACCAACAGCTGACCGAAAAGTTTGCCGAATAAAGTTTTTTTCAATCCCTTGGATACTTATCGATAAGAAGCACATTCTGATAAAAGGAGACAAGATAACACCGCGAACACGGCACATTTTTATCCTAAACGACCTCTCTATTTCTCAGTGCAGTAACAAAATTAGGAATAAATTTCGAATAAAAATAAGATCAATGGCAACCGTTTTATTATGATATTCCATTAACCTTCCTCAAAACTGTTCTTGCTTTTTGGAGGAGTCTTATCCTCAGTTTTCAGTGACACAAACATTATAAGTTACATGTAATTTTTTTTTGGAATAAAGATTTTGTTGTTTAAGTATGTTTAGTATACACATTTAAAGCTCAAAATCTGCTTTTTCTCAATCTGGTATTGGTTTTTCTCAAGACTTATTATTTTAGCATTTTTATAGGCTTTAGCTTTAGTTTGGATCAATGTGATATTCGTGCTTTTTTTGCACCAACGGTGGAGTGGATACAATGCCGGCAGGACCTCTGAATATCGATGGCGCGCTTGGAGACGGCTTTGCTAACAAGTGCACCATTCGTCGTTGGTACACGAAGTTTGAATCGAGGGACGAAAACATTGCAAACGACGAGCGTAGTAGGCCAGAAATTACGGTTTACGATGAGGCACATTGTACTCTAGTCGGTTCAAATCCACGTCAAACGGTCCGAGAACTTGTGATAGATTTGGTGTCAGTGCTATGACCATTTCACACCACTTACAGTTGATTGCTAAAGTTTAAAAAACGGGCAAATGGGTTCCACACGAATTCAATGAAAGCCAAAAACTCCAACGTCCTAAAATTTGCAATTCGCTACTTATTCGAGAGGAGAGAGATCCATTTTTGAATTGCATTATAATTTTCGATGAAAAGTGGATACTGTAGGATAATCGCCACCGTTCTGCACAATGGCAAGGCGCCGATGAGAACCCACGACATATGCCTTAAACCAAGTCTACATGCAAGAAAGACAGTGGTTTTCATTTGGTGGTCAATGGCCGGTATTACTCGTTACAAATTCTTACGACCTGGCGAAACGATTGCGTCGGAGAAATATTGTGCTGATATCGAAGAAATGGATCGAAAACTACGCGTCGAGGAGCCTGAATTGGTCAGTAGGAAAGGACCAATACTGCTTCGTGACAACGTAATCTCGCACTTCTCCCAAATGGCATTACGAAAGCTGAGTAAAATGCACTAGGAAACTTTACCACATCCGCGCTGGTCGCCAGATTTGTCTCCAACGGATTTTCATTTTTGGTAAAGCATCTGAACCACTTTCAAATGGAAAAATTCTTCAACGAGCAAACAACCGTTGAAAATGCCCTTAAAGAATCTACTGACACTAGATGAGAAAGTTCTCATATTAATGGAGTGGCAAAACTTGTATTTTTGCAAAAAAAAATGTGCTTTTCCTACTGGTGAATATTTCGATTAATGAAAATTAGTAAGGAAAAAGTTATAGTTACTTAAAGAACATTAAAAATTAAACATTTCATATGTTACAACCAAATACAACAATCCACAAAAGAGGCGAATCACCGAATAACGGCATGGAATGAACTAGATATCAAACACCTACTAAAGTATATTTCGAATATAAGGATGCTATCAGAGATTTCCTCCACCTCTCAGTGGTTTACCGCCTCATCGTTGCTGGAAGGTGTTTCTCGGTGCCGGACTGCGATGTAAACCGGTGGATTCATCCCCTGGCAGGGTCTCCCAGAGCTGATAAGGATTCATACTTTACCATCAAAAAGCTTAGCTAAGAATAAACCAATGCCAGGACTCACCACTGTTCTGGTATCAAGGTCGCATGGTGGCAAATCTCTCTCTGATCCACAAGGGCTGCGACGGCCTGTAGTGGTGAAGACCTGAGGCGGACTTTGACCAGGCTGACCTCGGAATTGCAGAGAACCACAGTAGGTTAACCAGCAAATCTTTGAAAAATAGAGATTACGCTGGGACCCGCACAACCAGTGAAGATGAGCCAATCAAGTATCATGTCAGTAAGTATCAACTGTCAAAGATTGCATTATGACAGCTGTAGTGAGTCATCTAAAAACATCATCTTCCTAATTTTTTTGTATTATTCGGTTCAGGTGAAACAGAGAGTACAAAACACTACTCAATTTTAGGTACCATTAGAACAGCTCCAACGCTTCGACTTTACAAAAGTCTTGAACGATTGAACTCAAAGTAGATTCACAGCGATTTTCTGCAAATTCCAGGCGTCAGTGCCATAAATATTGTGTAAATTTTAGTTCCGATAAATGATTGAGCACGAAAAAAGAACGGGCTATCATATGGTGAGACGAGCAAACAGCAACTCGATTTCTGAAGTGCTGTGCTGTTATTTTAACACTAAGACCCATAGTGCTACAAATAGATCATCATGCCGACGTGAACCCAAGAGATATGCGATACGAAATATCACACGCAAACTACTGCATTTACGACATTTAGGTGAAATAAAGCAAGAACTGCCACCAATGGAGGTGTGAGAGTTCACTGTTCTTTTTTGTTCTTCGTCACCAATTCGCTTCCTTCATCTGCATTCTACTGTTATCGATGATATGCTTTTTGGGAATCAGATTTCAATTTCCTGTGGATTCTGTAGTCGTGTGGTGAGCTGGCCATTTCAGCGATTAGCGCATAGCGTCCTAGTGGCTTTCCTACGATTTGTGTACCTATGCGGATATTAAAAGGGATGGCGTATCCGCTGAGATATAATTGCTAGGCAATACCATTTCACGTCCGCACTCTATCACACAGCTATGAACCCGCTTCTAGTGCTTTTGTTGGTCATTGCTTTCGCGACCGGTACTCGTTTCCAACCTAACGGTATGTTCAGTTGTTGCGCACTCTTGCTTATAAGGCGTTCCGAGAAATACGGCGCCATTCCTTCCGCATCAATTTTTTCTCTGAGCGGATAACTTATCATAGCTATTGTTTTTGTACAAGATTAAGGCGATTCCTTCATAAGACAAAGTGGAAACCCTCTACGGAAAAACTCGAGCAGTGTTTCATTTTATAAAGCTAAAGGATTGGTTCAGCACATAACCGTTGTAGCCCTCAACGTTGAGTTATTGGCCTCAAAACACAATATTTTTTTAAAACTATCGAAAAGTGGAATTTGTAGTGTTTTGCAATGTACTTATTTAAATTAGCCATAGAAAACTTTGTTCTTATTTCAGTGAATTCGTTTCCGCTGCAAAGAATAACACGTTCAGCGTTGCCTCTATCGTCGTTGCTGGTGCCATATCCTCGAGTGGGCAAGAGATCAACAAGCAACGCTGAGGACGTTGCGTGAGTGTGAACGTTTCTCTCACTCAGATTCATAGGCTTCGACACGAGAAGAGCACATCTATAATCTTTTGGCTCCAGCGCATAACTGTTGTTTGACACCATTTTTCAACCTTTGAGTTGGGAATGTTTTCTCAAGAGCGTATTCCCAGTGCTCTAGACGTTCACCGACAGACCACCATTTCTTGATGAGCTGGCCTAGGCGTTTGTTCCGAAGTGATTAATGTTTCCACGGATCTGCACAGAAGCGTTTTCCTTTTACCGCTACAAAGAAGTGTCACACACTCACAAAACCATTTGAAAGTTGGTTTCAGCAACTACTAGACAATTTGTCAGTTAACCACGGCAAGGAGGCCTATCATCAGTAAGACAGAAAACCGATTTTGCTCATAAAATTATTAACTCTTCCACCACTCCGGAATATCAGTTTGTTGAAATTCCTTAGTATGCACCATCAATGCAACCGAGTCGTTAAGAATTCTGGAACAAATTTCATATTAACAGCCTAGTGTCAGCTCAACATGAATACAGTAACCGGTCAAGCGGTCTTAGTGCAGAATATTTGCTTATGTAGGCTGAATATTTAGACGTCCTGTAGTAGGAGACGCTATTTCTAAGACCATTTTCATGAAAACTCTATTTGACCAGAAGGCTTTGTGCTGGGTGAATCTGGATTACGCAAGCCTCATCGTTGTCAAAAATAAAAGCAGAAAAATGGTGAAATTAGAATGGAACATGTAGAAGTGGAACTACGGCCTATGAGTGCAAGCTCATTTCTTTTTCCTTTTACATTAAATTTCACGAAAGTGCCGCGCAATAAAAAAAATTTGCGAAGACAGTGTATCCGTAATCTTTTCCATCAAATTGCAATTATTTCCCATTTTCGGCTTTACTCTTTTCTGTTATGCAGCTAAAACGTGCAGTCCGTGATGAGAACAGCTAAGGTAGGCTTCAAGTACTTAATTTTAAGTACCCAAGTCCTACTCATGGCTTACTCAATCTGAATGAAGACAGAGGTCACTCGTGCAGAGTGCGCACTTTTTGGAGCAGAAGTGCATTATCTTTTCCTCTTTTCATTTTCGATCGTAAATGTTGTGCTTGCAGGTCGTCTTCGTCGTTACCGGGAAAGCGTTTATACTTCGCCCGTGTTGGCAAACGGGCGTACATATACGCTGCTCGCGTTGGCAAGTAGTGAACAGCATCTGTGTATATTTGTGACACGGGAAGAACGATGAACGCATTGAACACTCGATTGCAACATTTAAAACAATTTGTAGACGTTAGAGTTAATTTGAATCTATTGTCGCCACGTTTTCAAATTAAATGTTAACGCATTCTACTCGAGAACAGAGAGTTGTTTAACAAATTTGTGTCATTAACTAAGTTTTTCAAAATATCGCTACACTTTTAAAAGCCTGTAAAACATGATCACTGCGCATTGAGTTACTTCTACAAGCACAACTTTTCTAAGCGTGATTATTCGAATTTTAAGTAACTATTTAATCGGTTCCCGATATTCTTGTTAAGCAAACACGAGATGTTACTCTGTTCTTCATTCCGTTAAAGCTGGCGTTTTGGCAGTATTGCCTTCTTCAGAGCCTGGAAGTGTATATTGACAAGTAATTTACTACGTCGGAAGCTCCAATAACACATGCAGATAGATGAAAGCTGAGACGCATTCACACGATCAACAGCTTCTCGAAGAACACAACGTTTGCTAGCTGCCTTCTACTGAGGAAGAACGGCTGATCAGAGTCGCATATGGTCTATGAATGCACTACTCCACATCAAAAGTCGATGCGAAAGTATGGGGCGAGAACACATGTGTTTTCCAGGTATATCTCCCTGCTATTCATTCTCGAAGGCCTCGAGAAGTTTGCGCGTTGGTGTTTTGGTATCCTGTGTGAGGATAGTGACTTTTACATCAAAATCTTCTTCGCTGTGTTTTTGTATCCAATACGTACCTAGTGGGGTGCTTAGTCTTTTATTTGATCAATGCCGAGGTTAACATAAAGTCGTTCATAGGGATATAGTCGGTATTTAAGTGATTTGGTGACACGTATTATAACAAGGTTCCAGAGGTCGTCAAAAGCAAAAAGACGTCGTAGATCGGAAAAAATTTTACCATGTTGTGAGTGGGTTTCTACAAGTATTCCAACAAAACCTGACACTGGTTTACTTGTCCGGACGAATACGTCTAATTTGTTCTCATGTTTGGTGATTCTGGTAAAGCGTGAATACTTTGTACATATTCCATGGCGGCGATGAAGAACATCTGTAATCACCATTAAGCACTAGGGCGTTAGTGGATATACATCATTAGTATAATTTACTAAATTCTATTTGAATTAGTAAAGTTTCCTATAAGCTTAGACATATCTGAGCACATAGAGACAGATGTGAATAAACGAACATATCTCAGCTTATGTTTTAGTTTATTCGTCGCGAATTTAACAGAGTTTACAGATATTTGATAGAAGGATATAAATTTTTAAAATTTCTCCACTGAAAATTCTTGTTTTATAGAGCTATGGGACCCTTCCTCTTTTCGTGGACGCTCTTCACAGAGCTAAATTTTTCCCTTTATCGTTGATATTTGCAGATGAAGAGACTGCTCTGGAAAACTTAGAAGAGAAAACGCCGTCCACAATTTACTGAAAATTTTAAAACTAGACATGTTTAAAAGCGAGACAGTTTTCGAAACGTGTTTAGAGTAACAATCGATCTATTACTCCATCCAATTCCTCTACTCACTGAATACCTTGTTATCAAAAAATCAGCAGTGAACTATGGGTGTACTAGTTGATTGGCAATGTTGCTTCTTGATCATAAGTGCGTTCAAATCAATTCACACCGAACTCTATGCGTGATGCAGATTTTCTGAAATAAAAGCTTATGCCAAAAAGTTCTTTCTAACTATGATGATGTGTTTATGCTATAAGAAACTTTGGTACATGGTGGATACATTCGCATAGGTCCACTACACTACAAACTAAAAAGGAAAGTAGAAAATGAAATATGTGGCAATCTCATATACATATGTAAGCAAATTTTTCAATACACAATCAGATCGACTAATAGCTCGACCACACTTTTGGGCTTTTTTTTGCACGATCCGCCTTCACATCTTACCCATGCTTCATGCTAAGATCTCGGCAAGCTATGTGTGGGTGTCGAAAAACTAAACAGGGTAAAATAAACAGGCCTTATATTCCTGACCTCAAAAGCGTAGGAAAAGCACGGAGAGGCTACTAAATTGTCAAGACTATTCTAAACTACTTAAATCGCAATGGCCTAAAACGCTTTTTTATACAGGGCAATTGTTGTTGATATGACTAATTGATAATAATTTGTTTTCCAACTGATAATCCACCCTGCAGCAGTGGGTATTATGTTAGCTAGCCCATGGCGAATTGCATAACATTAATTTTGAAACCGACTGTTATTTAACCTCGGTGCTATAATAATCAACATTCCTTTACACTGCTGAGCTTACACGAGGTTACACTAGTTACAACACGATACCGAATAAACAATTTATGCTAATAGACGGTGTCATAGATGGCGTTGCTTGTGTGACATCGTTTCGTCTCGGCCAGGCTGTTGACATCGTCCCTTAACCTTCTTTCTTGCATGGTCAAGCCTTCTATTAAGGAATCAGGTGCAGTGGTGTATGCACTGTGGATATCGATCGCCACCTTTGGCCATTGCGATTTAGGCAGCTTTGAATAGTCCTGACATTTTAGTAGCCTCTCCGTAGTCCTTCTTACACGGCCTAGCTTTATAGGAGGCATTTTCGAGGTCAAAATTATAAGACCCGTTTATTTTACCGTGTTTGGTTTTTTGACATCCACACATAACCTGCTGAGATCTGGCCATGAAGGATAGGTACACTCACGGGTAGCTTTCCTTCTCTCCCAGAGTGAGCCAAACGAATTAAAATAAACGAGCCTCGCTCTCCTGATCCCAAGCTCCATTCAACGCCGTCTATAGCACCGCAGAAGAACTGTTCCTCGGAACATACGACAGTGAAATACAACCACAACGTTGCTGAGATATTTGCAAAACTCTGGACCGCAGGTGTCTATGGTAGGGAACGAACGCGCTATTATCCTTTCCGGGGAGTAACGCGTTCACCACCACACCATGCGGGTCCTTTGTTTCGCACATCTCCCTTCTATAATTTTCATGGCAGGCAGAAAGGCATAGAAGGCAGAAAACAAAACGTTAAACATTGTGATTTCAACTACAGCCATAGCTTAACTGGGTTCTATGCCGATTTGCGCTCCCCAGATCAACCCCGCTGACGGGTGATTGCTGTGGCAAAAAGATCGGTAGAAATAACTGAGAGACGTGCGAAACAAAGGACCCGCATGGTGTGGTGGTGAACGCGTTACTACCCGGAAAGGATAATAGCGCGTTCGTTCCCCACCATAGACACCTGCGGTCCAGAGTTTTGCAAATATCTCAGCAACGTTGTGGTTGTATTTCGCTTAGTACCCTGCCGCGAAATTATAGTAGGCTGAAAATAAAAAGGTATAACAATACGACAGTGAGTCCGCGACGTTTGTGTTCTCTTCAATGCGAGCTCGGCTACGAACATCGATTACATCGAACAACTAGCATCCTGAATAGGCCGTTTACGATTTATATGATGTGGATCAATCCAGGCTTTGAGAGTCTTCGTCATTTACGCACCGATATCAAGCTATGACGAAGAAGAATTCGAAGCTTTCCGTATGGACTTGGAGAAGCTCCAGCGAAGAACATACATTCTTCAAGGTCTTCATTGGAAACGTTGGCGTTAGGATTGGACGGAGAGGACCATCCAATGAACGTCACAGTGGAACAAACCTATTAAATCGGAACGAGCAAGGTGAGCGGCTGTCTGAGTTTATCATGGCGTCCAAGACCATCCATGGTAACTCGCAATTCCAGACGCCGCACCCTCAAGAGCTAGATGCAGGAGTCCCTTGATGGAGAGTACCATAACGAAAAAGACCACACAATAGCAAATCGAAGGTTTCGGTCAACCGATATTGGCCAACCGAAAAATTTAAAACAGCTCAACTTACCACTCAGATCTCTTCAATAGCCACTTTCTCCTTCCCTCATATGAAATGAGAGAGGGTGGATATGTTGGACCACCTGTTCTCCCTTTCGAATTCCGTCATGCCATTTCGTCGGTGACAAATCGAACAATACCTGGTCCGAGCAGAATAAAATCTTAACACCTGATGAACCCTCCGCAGTTAACGTAAACACACTGGCTCGACTCTCCTTACGTAACCTGCCAGAATGCAAAGGTTTTTCCCAGATGAAGACTAGAAAGACCATGCTATTTTTCAAGAAGGGTGACCTCTACGAAATCGGCAACCATCTCCCAATCTGCTTACTGCTTCTCATCTAGAAGTTTTAGCTTGTGTCATTTTAAACAGGATTGAGAGAACACTCGACGAAGGACAGTCAAGTGAGCATGCAGCGTTCCCAAAAGGATTCAGTACGATGATCCACACTGATGCGATAATGAGGCTCGTTGAAGTATAGTGAGAGCACAACAGACTGCTCTCTCTCAATTTTCTCGATTTAGAGGAACCTTTGATTTAAGTGAGAGAGAAGAATTCTTAAAGGTCTATACAGCTATGGAGTTCCTACTCAATATAGGAAAGTTTTTGGCTATATAGAATTTCACAGCCAATATGTCGTCATTCCACGGCTGTGTTAACATTGACGTTAAAAAGGGAGTTAAGGAAGGCGATACCATCTTTCCAAAATTATTTACGCCCACCTTCGAGAACCTTATGCAAACAATGGAATGGGACAACATGAGAGCGAAAATCCGATGGTCGGCAATTACACCACTTTCGCCATGCTGATGACATCGCTCTTACAACACCAAATATTATCCAAGCAGAGCGATACTTGCAGATTTTGATAAGGCTTGTGTGAAAAATTGGTCTTCGTATAAATCTCACAAAACCGATGTTTATGAGAAACGGATTGATTATGAATGCCTCATTCATGCTCAAGGGAACGAATATCTCCGAATGCTCCAGTTATGTCTATCTAGGTCGGGAAATCAACATGATGAACGACTTAGCTCCAGAATTGAGCAGAAGGAAACGAGCGGCTTGGGGAGCCTTCAAGGGCATCGGGGATGTAGTGAAGAGAACAAAAAACACGAAAATCCATGCCCACCTTTTGAACACCGCGATTCCCCCTGCTTTATCGTGTGCGTCGGAAACGTGGTGGCTACGTGTGCAGGACAAAAGATCTCTCATCCTTATTTAGTGCACAGTGGAATGGACGACGATAGGAGTATTCCATGCTGCACAAATAAAGAAAGGACGCCAAAGCTCCGCTCTACGTAAGCGATCAAAAGTTAGACATGCGGTTCTATACGCCAAGTTGTCGAAGATAAGGTGGGCCGGATACGCAATGTGTATGAACCACAACCAGTGTACTAGAGCCGTTAGTAACTGGATTCCTTGGAATGCCAAACGTACTGGGGGAAGGCAACCAACCTGACGGTCAGTTTTCTTTACGGAAAACCTAAAAGAAAGACACAGTGTCAACAATTTTCTAGAGCAAACAGAACCTATTAGACTAATCTTGCAGGTGACAGGGAAAGGTGGAAGTTTTACTGACACCCGCTCGAGTCACACGACGATCAAAAGGGGGCGGGTGACACAGGTAACCCTACTATTTCTCACTTACTTGTGCATGAATTTATCGAGTTCACATTTATGAGCCACAAATCAAGTTCTGTTTAAATGTCTATAAGGTATAAATGCGTATATATATATATATACATCGAAAATGAGGTATGTAATGGTTCGGTATTAATGAGCAGTTATTTGCGAATGATTGGGTACCAAAACCCTTAGCAGTTTTCCAATATGCAATTATAGACAGTGATTGGTCGAATTCAAAGTCTAGCTATACATTTCATCCAGTTCTTTACGGAAAGTCTTTTCGATAGCCTTTCGTTTAAGTTTCAGTGCTTCAGTAACTAGTCCTGTGTGTGGCGTCCATGGTTCAGAGCATAAGAAAATCTTCTTTGGAATCTCCACTTTTTGCAGTTTTCCTGAAATTTGCTGCTGCCAGTGGAAAGCGACATCTACTAAGGATGTTCTAATTGACTGCATTTGTGCGACAAAATAGTTCTAGATAAAATGCACAACTGTAATTAAGATTCACCTGCTACATGAGATTGAATATCCTTCAAAACTGCTTCAATTATCGTATTATCTTTGCATAGGCTCTCCATGTCATTTTCTGGCAATGAAAACTAAAAAAAAATTATTGGCTTATTCGAGGATAGGCGCCTCTTTCGGAAAATTTCTTCGTCTTTGGAAAACAATAACGAAAGTGTCTACGATCAAACTGAGAAATTAATAAGTGAATGAAATGTTTCTTTCGCTGCTTCAGTGTTTCCGAGAGTTTCACGTCTTCTTCACACTACAATCACGAAAGAAGACCTTGAACTTCTCTACTAAATATGGTGAAAACAGGCTTATTTGAATTACATAACCCACTGAGATTGTTGTTTGCTCACTAAACTTCCAAGAAACAACCGAGAAAATGCAACCACAATGATATTGAGATAGGGTAAAAAAGAACAAAAATGAAAAAGATAAACGTGTAATTAGGGTAGAGAACAAGCTGAGAGAAAGGCAAAGCAAGCGCCTCATTGGTACAGTTGTTAACACATAAACCTTGGAAAGGGTAATCCGAAATTCGAATCTGGACTCAGTCCAAGTTTTGCAGAAATCTCAACATCATTGTGGCTGTACTAGCCTGCAGTGAGAAAAATAATAGGCTGCGGAATAAAAAGTTAAACATTTTAATTTCCACAACGACTTCAGCTTTACTGGGTTGAATGCCGATTTGTCCTTCACAGCTTATTTCCGTTAGCGAGTTATTGCAGATAACACCATTAGGTAAAGAACAAGCTGAAAACAAGGGAAAGGGCGGTTGCAATGAATAACGCGTGAGCCCGCGGAAAGGTTAGTCGCTGGTTCGAATCGGTGGAGGTCCAGATTTTGCAAAGACATCAGCATTATTTCAGTTGTATTTCATATAATACCCTGCCATAAAAGAAACAATATGAAACAGAATAAAAATTTAATCATTAAAATGATTATGCTGTGTCGAAATAATGTACCGATTGTAAAATCTTCAGTTAATCAAATGTCCATGAAATTAAGTAAGACCTAAAAAGCTAAATGTCCGGAAAATTTTGAGCAGACATTGATTTCATGTAAAGGCAACAAACTTACCTCTTCGGCTAACTTAATGAGGTATTTTTCATGAGGTACAATCAGAGCGACGAGGTAGTCCTTCGTTGAGTCTCCAAAGACGCACACGTTATCAATGCCATGATTTGTAAGGATGTGAGTCTCAACGTTTCCCAGAGATATGTATTCCCCATGTGCTAACTTCAGCAGATCTTTTTTTCGATCTAAAAAATTTGCGTACGTAGAAGAACACATCATGTTTAAAACGATTTGTTAACAACAATGTTTTGATCCATCACTATAGAATGCGCCATGGTGAACACAAATTCCAAAGCAACGCGAACCAGGCCTATGAGAAGATCGCGCTATGTAATTTTGGTTGCAATTTGTTGGATACGATAACTTTCTTACAGTGGTTGGTTCATCTTTGAATGCATCTCTTGTACTATTGCTCATAGTTCCTTAAATCCCTTAAGCTTTAACCTCTGCGACAGAAAGCACAAAGTGAAAAAGGAATGCCGATGCTTAAGCTGTTTCATGTTTCCCATCATAGACGAAAATTTAAATAGTTCAAAAGAATTATATATAGTTTACACCATGTGATACTTTGTAAAATGCACAGTACACCACCTCACCAATTATCTTCAACGATCCATCTTTTCTGAATTCTCCAATATCTCCGGTGGCAAAAAACCGCTTGTTATTACGATATACGAAATCTTCCTGAACCACGAATTAGAGTAAACATATACTGAGCAAAGAAGTACTCATTCACCCAACAAGTAAAATTATGGTGTTAAATAGAAATAGGATGTCCTGTAATGAAATAGAATATTTTATGCTTAGCAGTATTCACTTTTGTCTTCTCAGCATTGTTGAAATATCCTAATGCTACATTTCTTCCACCAATAAGAATTTCTCCTTGAGGATTTTCATTCAACGGGGAGTATCCAGCTGAAAATAATATTTTTTAACCGTGCAACCTAAAAAGGAAGAAAAACATTGTAATACAACTGAAATTGCAAGCATGATTTACTCAGGAAAAACCGAATAAGAATACCTTCTTTCCATTCTTCAAGGAGAATTTCACAACATGTAAGAGGAGGTCCAACAGTTCCAGTCGACAAGTCATGAACTGAAAAATGAAAAGTTCATTGACACTAAGTCACTTTCGCTAAGTGGAAATATACAAGAGCTAGAAGCTTCTTTAGATAAACAATGTCTTCTTGAAAGAATCAAAAGCAATTCTAGGTTAAAATACACATGCCGTCTGCCAATGTCCCTCCACCACATGTTTCTGTCAATCCGTACCCTTGAACTACAGGACAACAAAAACAAATGTTCATAAACCTGAAACTAGCAAACATTCTAATTCCAACTGAGATAAAAACTAGTGGAATGTCTCTTAGGAACTAGAACACCTTTGAGTTTCAGGACTGAGTGGAGCTCCGCCGGACAACACACATCTGATTTTACCGCCTAGTAACTTCCCAATTCGGTTAAACACAAGTCTGAAGGCAAAAAAGAAATGAAGGACTATTCTGCAATCATAATACGTTATTTTCAAATTGGTCGCGCGTATGAATTGAATCAGTAGCTTAAGTTATACGGCATCAAACTGGAAATATTACGTTAGTGCTTCACGCAAGCCAATGACAACCATCAATCTGTTTCAAACTGAAATCTGCGGTTACACACTTGTTAAGTATGAATGTGTTGTAGCCTTCCTCATATCGTTCGCATTTTCTTTCATAGCAGGCACGAAATACTTCACGAAAGAGTAGACCCCCCGCGTTCACTTCATCCATTACGGCTTTATAAATGCGATCCATCACAGCCTTAATCACTGCGATGTGGTGTAAAACTCAACAAAGTCGTTTAAAAAAGACAGCATGTTCACGCACTGGTACACAAGCAATCAAAGTTGGTTTTAGAGCGTAGCAGTCTCCTCTTGTGCCCTTCTGGATTTTTGGAGCACTGTCAAATAACAGCTGTGCTGACGAGTAACCAATGCGCACACCCTGAAAATTGGATCTCTAGCCAATACACATCAATAGTATGCTTTACCTTTGTAATCGTCGCTAATTCGCCACAGACTTCCAGGATGTGTGCCAGAGGAAGGTATCCTATATAAGTATCGGTTGGACTGTAACGATATATCATCATAAATCATTAAAACTCATAATTAACATATATATGCAACTTAGTAGTCAAAAAAGCGATAGTGCCGAAAAGTGCATGCCTCTTGAACTTAGTTCAATCAATATCCCTATTTTACATTTCAAAGCGCGGAGAAGAGAGCTGGCATGCGTGACAAGAACTGATGGTAAAAATTCGTTCACCATTAAGTAAATTTTGAGGCATGGTGTTCTACGAAATTCTTATTAAATTGTGGTATTCACCTAGATTGGAAAACGTACGAACACTTCATTTTAAGACACCAGAGCTATCGAAACTTTTGCTCACAAATATTCATCTACTCTACATTACCAATAATTATCAGTCATTCGAGAAGCCTGTCGTTTGCCAAGTTTGTCCACTGAGTTCCTATTTCTCAAAGGACAGATCATGTAGCGCATTTCGATTCTAATAACTTCGTGAACAATTCAAATCACCGCATCTGGGTTCCCTCCCGTATAGCTCTCACGGAAATCAACACACTGCTGCATTTCTCCAGTGGTTGGACGTTGAGACAAACCACATGCCAGGTTGGAGATCTTGGCGTGTACGACAGTGACTATGACTTTTATGACTTTTTATCATCGGTTTAAATGAACTCTGGAAAATACAGCTACGGAAACAACCACTTCTTGAAAGTTAGAATATGGCAATCCAATATGAAGAAATTCACCATATGGAAAACATCAGAATAGCACGCTACCCGCAAACGCTATTTTATCTTGAAAAGTGCGTTGTTAAACCTACATAGTGGGAACAACTTCGCACTGTCCAGACACGGCCGCCACTATATTTTCATGAGAGATCATCACTCCTTTCGGATTTCCTGTTGTTCCAGAAGTGTACATAATAACTGCTAAATCTTGTGGAGAAGCCTTGTTTTCGATTGGACCTGCTGAAAAATTACATCGGGATTTTTTGGCTCAAAAAATGCGCGCTAGCCATTTGTGCGCAAACAATCTTGATGTGGAAAAGTAATCAATATTAAATAAAAGAACGAAATTGTTTCATTCGATTATAAGAGACAACACTCTAGTAATACTTGTGAAGCTTAAACTTACGTTTTCCCATGTTAAGCAGTTGAGTGAATGATAACATTTCCACGCTTTCCTGCTCATAATGCTGGGTATTTTCAGGATCCGGACTTTCGAAATAAATTACTGTCTTTACATCCAAGCCGTTATTTATTAACTTTTGAACCTGCAACACTACTGCACCCTATTACGAATTTCTCATCTTCAAAACTGTTTCCCATGATCATTTAAGCAAGCGATGATATCAACAGAAGAACGATAATAGTGTATACCTTAGGAAGAAGGCTTTCAGAAGTGAACAGAATATGAGCGACCACTTCTTTAATCGCAAATTTCACGGCCTCCTCTCCTAACGTTGCATACACAGTAACAACTATAACAAAATCCCAACAGTCGGTTAGTGAATTATGTAAATAAAAATATGCTAACTAGGGAACAGAAGTGAATTGAACAGTTTTAAGCGTTTGAAAACGATGAAAAATTGTCGCTTCGTACCCGGCAAACAGCTTTTAAAACACGCCAAAGCTGTGGTCATCCATTCTTCCCTCGTTTCGGCAAAAATAATTACCTTGTCGTGCTTCTAAAAAGTTAAAAAAGTTACGGAATTTAATAACGTAAGCCACTCTTAGAGCACCTTACAACCAAGTGAAGAAAGAGCGGATGCTACAAGGTTAACGCGGTTGTCAACAGCTCCATATGTTCGCCAGTGATATTCACCCATTTCCCACTTAAACACTTCGGATTGGAAATTTCAGCAAAACAATCCACCAACTTCTACCTTATTGACTCATTCATATACCTTTTCGAAAATCCTCCCATTTTTCTGCTTTTCTTTATGGATGCACAGGACCTCACGAGTACCGAAGCAATCACTATTTGAAAATTTCCTGAAAAAAAGACATATTTTACGCAAATTTTTCCCCATTCCACTTCAAGAAAACTTTTTCTCAGTATGTAGACAACCATTGCGACTCTGCGATATTTGCAAAACTTGGATTCCAGGCCAGGTTCGAACAAGCGATTACCTTTTCCAGGGGCACACGTGTTACCTACTGCGCAGCAAAGGCGCTTCAACTGGCTTCTACTATTATTTCTTCGCAGGGCATTATGTGGTAAACAATGTTGATGATACCGTTAGGGTAGAAAACTGAGTGAGAGTATAGTAAAGCAAGGGCTTTCGTGGTGCAGCGGGTAGCACGTGTGCTGCCGGAAGGGGTAATCACGGGCTCGAATCAGGTTTTGGGTCCGAGTTTTGCAATTATCTCAGCGTCTTAATCTTTTTATTTACTGCCTATTCTTTTTAACGACAAGGCATGTTGCGAAATATAACTCGTATAATGCTGAGACATTTTCAACACTCCGGACCGCAGGTGTCTGAGGTGGGGAACGAACGCGCCATTGTCCTTTCCGGGGAGTAGCGCGTTCATCACCACACCACGGGGGTCCTTCGTTCCGCTTGTCTCTCAGCTAGTTCTATCGATCTTTTGCCGTCAGTAATCACCCGTCAGCGGGATTGGTCCGGGGAGTCCAAATCGGCATTAAACCCAGTTAACTAAAGCCTCAGCTTAACTGGGTTCGTTGCCGATTTGGGCTCCCCAGATCAGTCTCGCTGACGGGTGATTGCTGACGGCAAAAGATCGATAGAACGAGCTGGGAGACAGGCGAAACGAAGGACCCGCATGATGTTGTGGTGAATGCGCTACTCCCCGGAAATAACAATAGCGCGTTCGTTCCCCACCTCAGACACCTGCAGTCCGGAATTTTGCAAATATCTCTGCATTATACGAATTATCTCAGCATCATTTTAATAACTACATAATTGGTCGTTATCTCTTTATCCGCTCAGAATGAAAGATGAATGCCTTGTGGTCCTGCAAATGATTAGAGAAAAAAGCTTAGGAACAAAACAATGGAAGTACATCAAATAATACCACATTTACTACGAAAGCAAATTTTTCTGTTTTTAGGCTAAGAGAAAAATTTCCGATATTTTCTTAAGATATTTACATACCTAACACTTTCATCCCATTGATCACCTATAGTTTTGCAGTGTGGAAATGTGGTTGTAACCAATTCTCCATCGACCGCATTAATATTTCTCCACGGCGAACAAGGGTCATTCGCATGAACACGCGAAGCCTTAAGCGAAGATACCTTTGACGACGTGATTACAAAGCTTCCAAATTGAAAATTCGCAATGTTGTACTTGAAGGAGAACAAAATGCAGAAATCAGTTCAGAAGAGAAAAATTAAAGCGAGGAAAAAAGTAGCACAGGTTATAATAGATTTCGTAGTACCAATGATTAGGTGTTTCTGCAAAAAGGACAACAAAACTTTCCATTCGTGTCAAATTATGGAGATAACTGCTTAAGTTGGGGCATCTTTACAGAGGTAAAGCATGGAAAAATTCAGTTTTTCCAAAAATTTGTTCCAGATTGCTATTTTACGCTATATTTATTTGGAATTTTAATGTTCGCATGTAAAATACCCATCCAGCTACATAACAACACAACTATTGACCCTTTCCACAAAATTTTAAGCTCCAGCAACAAAGCGGATACCTCCTGTAGCTCAACGACTAAAAAATAACGCGAATAATTCTCTACGCACTCGTTTGTACGTTCTTATAGCAGCACAAATTACGACAAACCTTCGATGAGAACAGATATTCAATCAATGTAGAAAATCGCGCACAGTTCTTCTGTTCAGAGAAGTGAAAAAGGAATCATTTTCACAGATGCCGCCCGAACTGTCTACAAAGGGAGTTCTACAAACTATCCACAAAGGTCTGTCTAACAAGAACTTCGTAGAACGGGGTGGATCAGTAAAAGGACTCAGCTGTGCGAATCCATGCGCTTTCGATGGTCATAGTGGTCCGTTGGGAACGCCTAACGCTTTTCCTGAGTGACGCAATACGAGAATTTATTGGACAGCATAGAAAACAACGCCATACCTTCCGCTTTAGTTCACTAAGACAAGGAAGGGATTTAAGAAGGAATACCTGTCAAGTGCAGCAGTCAACGTACGATGACAATACAACCTTTTTCCGACAGCCATCCTTCCGGTTACCATAGGAATAAGAAGGAACCACACATTTTCGTAAATATTGCTCGCCACTGCGGCCGCTGGCATATTCACCTACTCGGATGCAACATGAAACCGTTACACGTTTGTGATGATGATGTTAATCATCTGCGACCTTCGTTTTTACAATGACACTTTTACCCTTTTCTCAGTAGTATTGCAAAACAATGAAAATGCAGAACACTATGATTAATGTGGTCCTTCTTAAGGTCCCTGTCATAGATCGCTGATGAGAAAGTTAGTGGGCACTACCTTGGCGTGTACTTATTCGACGCTCAGTTCTTCCAACTTTGCGTCATGCACGGAAAACATAAAATATTCTGGCTGTATCGAAAAAGTTTTGTGCAACACCGAAGGCACTTAAGTTGTGTCCTTTACAGGATTTGCGGCGCATGCAGCAACATTCATCGGAGCCTACATCCTGGAAGAACTTTCATTCTTCGAAATCCACCAGAATACATCTCGAACAATAGTTCCCAATTAGTTGGACATGCAGTGAAAACAGAGGATGACAGGTGGGCGAGAAGAAAGTTGGAGCATACTTCTAGAAAATCGAACACTTAAACTGAGATTTGCAGAAATTGGCCTATGTGTTTGTTACATGTGTACGATAGACCAACATTCACTGCTCGAATCAGCTTTCAGATAAGCAGTATGACCCAAGGTCGAACCAGCCCATTCACAGATGACGGTTGCATGAGCACGAAAATAAGGAAAGTGGTGGATCCTACCGACAGGAAGACGAATCATGTTTAAATTAAAACAAGCCAAGCTGTGACATAAACCACCATCTTAACGATGGCTCCTACATCACATGATTATAAAGGAACCGTTTCTCATAGGGAAATTCTTCAAATACAGAAGAAAAGGTATGAATAAAATAAAACATCCTATTATAAAATTAGCAAACAAATTTGCTCCAGCAAAAATTTGTAGGAAAATTTTATTGAGCATTTAGAGGTTGTTTTACTCAAACCTGAAAACGGATTACCGCCTCATCGTGATTGAGAGGTACTCCTGGGTGTCGGACTGCGATGTACAGTGGGGGATTCATCCCCTCGGCAGGGTCTCCAAAGCTGAGAAGGAGTCTGGCGCTTCCACCAGGAAGCCTAGCTAAGACTAAACGGATACTAGGATCCACCACCGTTCTGATATGAAACTAGTCGCATGATGGCAAATGTCCCTCTGACCCACAAAGGCGGCGGCTACTAGTAGTGCTGGGGCAGACTTTGGCCAAGCCGACCTCCAGACGACCTCCAGAGAATTACAACTCCGAAAAATGGAGATTATACTGAAACCCGCACAACCAGTGAGGAAGGGCCGTCCAGGTGTCCAAGTGTCCAAGTGTGTTTTACACTTAGAAGCACATTGATGGAGGTCATTAACTGGAACTAAGTTCCTTATCGCGGAAAGAATGATGGACTTTTGTCCACTAGATTAAAAGTGCAAGTACTTTTTTTGCTTTAAAGTTTTTTTATCCCTCATAATATTCGACGGATAATGCCGACGATTAATTTTCTCAACCTTTTTATTTGCTGCCTACTTTAATTTTTAACGGCAGGGTATCATGTGAAATGCAACTAAGATGTTGCTGAGATATTTCCAAAACTCGGGACCGCAAGTGTACGCGGTGGGGAACGAACGCACTATTGTCCTTTCCGTGGAGCAACGCGTTCACCACCACACCATGCGGCTCCTTCGTTTAAAATTAAAGTAGGCAGCGAATAAAAAGGTTAAGGTTGTGACTTCGACTTCAGCCTCAGCTTAACTAGGTTCGTTGCCGATTTGGGTTTCCTAGATCAGTTTCGCTGACAGGTGATTGCTGATGGCATTGATCGACAGAATTAGCAGAGAGAGTGGGAAAACGAAGGATACGTATGGTGTGGTGGTGAACGCGTTACTCCCCGGAAAGGACAATAGCGCGTTCGCTCGCCACCGTAGACACATGCGGTCCGGAGTTTTGCAAATATCTCAGCAACATCTTGATTAATTTTCTGTTTATATTTCAAGTCGCTTTTTTATTAATAAGGAATCTTTGCAGCAGATATTTGAATGATATGAAAAATGAAAGGGTAAATAGTATGAAAGTATTTGAAAACGTTGGCTACTTTCCTCTAGCAGTAACTTTGCTGGCAATTAAGAGAATTTATAAGAATTCTTACTGCTTTGTCAACCCATTTATTCTACACTCTTTAATCTGATTCGATGACAGTGACTCTTGTTAGCTAGCAGTTAAAGATAACGTTCTTTCTTCTTGTACTACTTAAGCATCCGTAGCAGGAGAAAAACTACTCCATTTCCAGCCATGTGAAGGTTTCAAAAATGTTTACTTAGGACGAAACATTATAATCTACCCGACTATATACTGCCCTCGGCATTGGTCATTATTGAAGGGTTTTGGAAAAATTCCAAAACCCAATGGTGAACCAGTTGGGATGAAATGGAAAATAATGCTAGTGTACCATTCCACATCTTCGATGATTTTTTGGTCGAGTAACACACTTCCCACCGATGCAAACTCTGTTTGCCTGGTCTTTCTCAATTAGAGGAAGGTAAACAAAAAACCATGAATGTTTTGAAGACAATGCTCAACGTGCGATTGAAATTTAGCCTTTAAGAGTTTCCCTTCAAGATTATGGAAAAAGTTGCCTGACTAGATCAGCGTGAGCCTTTTCAAGCTCTTAATGAAGTGATTTTCGCTGAAGCGTTAGTCCTACTGGCATAAATATTGCTTTGAAATATAACGGGCGTTATGTATTCCAGATAATCATATACTGTGTCCCAACTGGCTCTGATAAGAGCTCTATGTGGGTCATTCTCTTTCTCATAGTTTATTTTGGCATACAATGCTCATTTCCTACGCTTCTTATAAACTGAAGATAGCTTTTCCAAAACTGAAATTGTAGCAAATGTCGGCCAGGGATTGCTTTATTTTACATTTAGAAATATGTTAAAGAGGTTTTTTCGGCCAAGTTCATTGAAATGCAGTTTTACATGCAATGGACTGTTAGTTGTCGTTATCAGATGCGATGTATAGGTAATAGAAATACCGAAGTATACATAAGTTCCTGAAAGGCTAACAACCTCGTGTTTACTTATATAGGGCGTACAAACTTATTCATTAAGGTGGAGACAGATAGAAAGGTGGTCCTGGAATTTGTTTAAAGATCAGTTGCTGTAGGATGAACATTGTATTAACTATAACGCACGGCATACACTGTACTATATACATACGCGTAGTAGGGGAAAGGGACAAAATGAGTTTTTTCCGGTTTTTCGTATTCAATCGGTAGCAGTTAGGTCAGGGTTGGATCGTGAAAAACCGGCCATATGACCAGTAGTTTATTGTTACTGTATTTCAGTTACCAATAAATTACGATGAATAATTATTATTGTATGGAATGACCCTGTAAGAAATAGAGCATAAAGCTCAACATAGGCATCAAAACCCTTCCGAATGTTGACAGCAAGGTGGTAGTCTCAACGACTTTGGGATCGCGTAGTAAATGGCAGCGCACGTGCTATGCATGCCTATAGAGCGATAGAGCAAAATCTCTGTTATTATTCTGTCATGTCCTCGAAATCACAATACCTCTGGTAATCGAAAATTTATCTTGTTTTCTAAAAAAATTTATCTTGTTTTCTAAAAACAGCAAGTCTGTCACGTTGTGAATTTAGAAATTGGGCGATTTCCGCCGTTAACAACCTCCTGCTAGCTTAGAAAGAACACAACATAGTTTCAATATTTTTAGTCACTACCTGATATCTTTTACCACTTCATAAATCGCTAATATTAACTACTACGAACCACCACTAATTATAACCACTAACCCGTCGTCATATATACTGCGCCGATCCCAGCACTTCTTGCATTCGGTTCTTCTTTCTTGTATTCACCGTCGACAACGGTCGAGATCCTGCTTGTTGCTCCGGCTGCTACTTGAGGATTTCCTCTTCTTTATGAAAATTGTACAATACTAGCTGATCAATTAGACTGCAGTCTTGGGGATAGCCGTGCTAAGTCGATACCTATTGGATTGGAAGAGAGCGTTGGAGATGGGGTCGAACTAGCGCCTTTCGTTCTTGATCGACGGAATTACTAACCACTCCGCTACCACCTAATGCTAATTACAGCTGTCTTCTACTGCTAATTACTATTATATTAACCGTCAACTATAAAATTTTAACATATTTGTAATGAGACCCACTGAATTCCATGCGTGTAGGCGGAAAGAGTGAAGAACCATCCAACCTAAGCAAAAATGTTGCGCCTAGTGAACGAAGCGGTTAGAATCAATCCATCAATGCCAACAAGGTACAGAATTATTCATTCTATTAAAACAAAATTCTAGTTTATTAGAGCACACGAATTGGTCGCACAAGGGAAGACCTCTTTCGGCAGAACACGACAGTGCTATCGAAAGCATAGCTGATGTCGGTTATTGTCGTGCTTACACCAAAACTTTTAAAAAATCTTATCACATCAGTGTTTTCCAATTCTAAGCTAAAAATGTAAACCACATATAATACATTAAAGAATAAACGTAGCGTTGAAATGATTGTGTAGATTCTGTTGTATGTGGAGTATGTCAAACCTTCATTTTCTCTACTGTTCTAGTCATTAAAAAATTTTGACCAATTGTCCAAAAATCCTCAGATTCATACCATTATGATTATTTCTTAGGGCTCGTGTAGCACAGCGGTCGGAGGGGCTCTGCAATACATATGGGATTGATCCCTGCTCCTCAGGCCCACCAAGACCTCCATCTCTCCGGGGTCGACAAATTTTTACCAAACTTGTGTATGAGTATAGCAGCACTGGATCGATACATCGGTAGGCCAGTGCGAGTCATTGTAAAGGCCAGATATGCATTCAGTCTCCTACGATGATGCTTAATGAAGTCGAATGCATGGCGCATCCTTCAGGGATTGACCAACGCCGAGAGCTCTTTTAGCTTTCATTCAAAAAATCGCGATGTCACGAATGCGTCAAAATAATCTTAATTAACACGTAAGATTTCACTATATCCACCATCAGCATCGTGTATAAAAGAGCACCACTGAGTAAGGATGCCTCATTCGAGGAGATGGCTCACTGAAGAAGACCTGACTCGACACGAAGGCAAAGCTGCCACGTCGAGACGAATAACAAGTGAGGACCAGAGACTCGGATCATCGGCTCTGAGGAAGACGAAGACGTCGAAACGTTAGCCGAAATTAAATATCATTATCAACCTCGTGTAAGCTCATCAAAAATAGAATACATATCCCGTAAGATATTAGATGGTAAGTAAGTTTTACTAGGCCAGTTTAAAAAAAAGAAAACGGAAAATAGAAGCAGGAGTGGCTTCAACAATTGCCAAGAACAGATGCAATTTATCGCTGCGCAGCTGCTATCAAAACATTGGCCTCGTAGTGCTGCAACTGTCACTTTAGGACTCATTACATTTATTCGCATTGGGAGAATAAAACTGAATCAACTGAGATTTGATAGTTATCGCTTAACACCGGATTTTCTTAATAAAACGAATAAGTAATGACTACTAAAATAAGGCATGAGCTCGCTTTACTGGCCCACTAAGCAACCGTCTTCTCACCTTTATACGTTCTGACACACTTAGCTTCTTCGACGGATCCGCGAGAATTTTGAACGGAATGAATACAATGGCATCGTAGATGAAGAATACAATCTGCAACATATTTCTATACTGTAGTGACGAAAAAATCTCCCCACGTTAAGTCCCAAATTGTCGCTACTCACACCAGAAAGCATGGCAATGAATAACATATTACTTCTTTACTTTTTAAATTCTCACGATTTTGCGAGCTCAGCGCAAACATTGGATAATACATCCTGTTTCAATTTAAAGGTGAACAAAGTCGGTGAATTTCAATTGAAATAAGAATGGTGAAGGACTATTCAAAACAGACATTTTAGAACGTTTTGTCAAACAACATCTACAGTGGATTGAGCATGAGTATTGTATTCATAGCACTCAAAATTTACTCTTTCTATTTCAAAATTATTTTGGTGTAGGTTCGGACAAAATCTTCTAGTTACAAAGCGATGCGTAATCCAACGAACTGAGCTACAATACGCTTAGTTTTAAGCCCATATATCACGCTGTAGTTAAAGCAACTTTCTTCCACTGCATTCGAATAAAAACCGATTATCTCACGCTGTAGTTAAAGCAACTTTCTTCCACTGCATTCGAATAAAAACCGATTATCCGCATTTATTCTGAGAATTCAACAATTAAGAGTTCAAACAACCATTAACTTTGTTAGATAAGAAAGCGTTATTAGAACGTTGTCATGTAGCCCTTGTTATTAGAAATTGCTTGTAAACCCATAAGTATAGAATTTACACTGTCGAGATACGAGTATCGGCTGACGGGCGATAAGCAGAAGAGCCCAGCAAGAGTAAATTCGTCCTTACATAGATTGTTCTTCTACATTTTCCCACCTCCGCTCAACATTTCAAATCCTTAATTTAATTTTAGAAATGTTCTTAAATGTCGGATTGAGATAGGTGTCTGCCATTGATGACAACTTGATAACAACCCTTACACAGCTGCTTGCAATACTTAACGGTGACGACGCGTCGACCTCTGAACTGGGTGGCATGGTCTCTCCAGAAAAACGGCCACCCCAGTAATAAAAATACTAGTGAGGCAAAAATTGTTTTGAAGCTCGCATTATTATTCAGGAATAGCACCCACTTTTAGTCATTTAAGCATCCAAGCATCAAAGAAAGCTCAAAACAACATATGTGAGTAGCTGAAACAAACCTTAAGAAAGAAAATGACCACTGTTACATAAAGAGGTTTTCCATTAATTTCACGGTTAGCATAGTCCATATCTGTAACAGAAAGAAGAAGGAATTTTAGAAAACAATAAAAATTCATGAATATTGTTGCCAAAAAGAATGAGATGAAAGTCCTAGAGACCTAAATGGTTCCTAAGCTCTCAGATAAACATGGTGATCGAAAGCGAACTATTTCTGGGTATAAGACAGAGCAACAAGAAAGAGAAATCATGAAGAAGGAAATAATGATAGGCAGAAGAACCGGCTTCTAGTCACAAGGTACAAACGGGGGAACAAAGTGCAGCAATGGCATGCCTGTTGCTACATTGTGGCAAGCGCGCAGGGCAAAGAGGTGCTGCTAGTTAGAATTACACCAGATTGTTTTCGAGCTACGATAGAGTCGAGAATTTTGTGAGAATAAACAACCATGAAGGATATTAATGGAAAGTCACTGTGAGTTGTGATTACAGCAGAGAAACCAACCATTAATATGTTTACTTTTTATTTACTGCTCACCATGCTTTTTTCACGACAAGGTACTATATAGTTCAAATACAATGATGCTGATATATTTGCAAAATTCCGAACCTCAGGTGTCTGCGCTGGGTTTGAACACCCTACAACAGTTTCCGGAGGCCAACGCGTACACCTTCACTTGAGGGATGCTAATGGAAATTATCGCAAGCATAATGAAAAAACTAGTGATGACTGTAAACGTGGCAGTGAATAATATATACATATAATATATATGTGTATGTATATTATGTGCAGGTTTCAAGTCGAAATCAGCTGGTGAGACGGCGCTCATCCGACAACAATCTCTCGTAAGACTGTTGTTACACAGCATGAACACTACGCTATCGACTATGAGAATTTGTTGAGCAAATTTTGCAGCGAAAGAACCTAAACTGTACCCAAAAAAATTGTTCGGGCACAGAATTTTACCCAAAAAGAAAATGTTATCAAAGTTCAATAATTATGATAGACCGAATAAACGATTAGCGCGATAACTCTATCGCAGTGTTGTAAAGCGAAAATTTGGAGATTTTAGTTTTATAGTGAAAAAGACATAAATTTCACTAAAATCTTAAGTTTTCTAAAATTAGTGAGGACTTTTAACCTTTCGGACTTCGACAATTGGTTTCTACAGATGCGACTCGAGTTTGATTTCAACGTGCTCGAAAATAATTGCGTCTTTCACCTCTCAGCCTGTATAGAGGCTATTAAAATTTGGTAGTTGGAATAAATACAACTAAGGCCTACAGGTTTTTGCCAACAAGTTTTCTCTTTCTACTAAGATGAAGCTGTAATGTTCTTAAGCCCATGAAATGCACTTTATCGCTCTATTAGGCTGATGTTAATATTCCAAAAAACAACAATGAAGAATAATCTTTGATGTTTGGTCGTTGCCGCATTTACGCTGACAAAATAGATTTCGCTCTCTGTTTTTCACCAATATGGAGCCTAGGAAAATTTAAAATTGAAGGAGCATTTTATAAATATAACTTATATGTGCACATCTATTGTGTACCTTTTCTACAAACCTGTAAAGCTTTTAACTGGACCAGCACCACAGTTATTAAGAAAGTTGTATGTGGCATCGAAAATTTCGCATCGAGCTTTAAGTATGAAGCCATAATGTTTGTCCTCTTGCTTGGACACCTATAGCCTGTGATGCGGTTTGGATGTGACCCATGAAGCTAAATGCATGGCAGAATCCTGCTTTCACAACGGGTTGTGTGCCTCATCCGAGGTATTTCATATGAGCAAAAAGATAATCTTCGTAAACAGCTTGTAGACTGCACTTAAGCAGCATATTTTGGGCGGCAGTTATGAAGATATCTCCGGCCACCTTTTATAGGTAGGCTGACCGCGCGCAACTATCTCCACTGTTCTGGGGTTCTTTCTTTTCGAAGACCAGATGTCATCTGAAACAATGCAAGTAATTTCCAGCTCCCAGGGAATTTGCGATCATATTTCCTGGCTTTCGAGCTGTTCTTCTCTTAATGCTTTGTGCCCCAATTCGAATTTCAGGCAGTAGAATGCCATGCACTTTTTTCGAGCGATTTCGGGTCCTATAAGGTGATTGTGGAACAAAAAAGCTTAGTGCAGAACTTCTCTCCTATCAGTTCCATATCACGACAAGATGCAGCGATAGTCTTATCTTTGCTCATCAGACCGGATAGCGGAGCATTGCATTCGCATAGATCTCGATGGCCCTTTTTTAAACTGAACCGTTTTTGAGCTGCTTCCAATAGCTTTTCTTGCTTATATCGTTGTAAAATGTTACTGTAAAGCTCTACTAAGCCTGGCATTAATTATTACCCGTTTTAGGTGTGTTATAGGAGGATAAACCTTGAGTTTCGTTCTTCTTTCAAGCGGCTGGTTAGCGGTGACAGAGGTGTGGTCTAAACTTGCTGTTTAAGGTGCTTGAAGGGATTTGTCATAAATTTTAAGTTCTTCGACAAACAGCTTGTTGTCATCGAACGGATCCTCCTTTGTCTGCCTATCATATGAGGAGAGGATTTCATTGAGAATATCCCGGTTATCGATCTTCCATTGTTTTTCACTCCTGTGTCGCACTAGAATCTTCCCAACACGTTTTCAATGGTGCCGGTATACACTTGGCGAAATGGTGTAGCCTCGCCTAACCCATTTTTGAGGCTTAGTTAAGTATCGCTAGAGAGCGGTGATATGTGAAACTTTTATACAGATCCCGAAGAATCTTTATAAACTGAGTAGGGACGCACTTGTTGTCTAGCACTTCCACTACGGGTTCTATCTCAAATGGGTCAAAACTTTCCTTAATTCGATAAAAGTGAGACAGAAAGGTCTCTTGTACTCTCGCGTTACTTCAATAAGTTCTGTCATCGTGTGAATGTAGTTCACCGTACTGAAATCTTCGTGAAAGCGTGTTTGCTTACATGGCTCTCCTTGGCCCAGTGTCCTATTAATCCTTTTCTGGACGACCCGGAAGTTTATAGACGAGAGAGAACATGCAGAATCACCGATGGTTGCTGATATCGTGGAGCCCACTCTTCTTGGGCAATAACACTGTTTTGTTGGCTTTCCACTGGATAGGAATCCTATATTATGGCAGGTAATGCGTGGAAAGTTGATCAAGTATGGTGATGAGGACTGGCAGGAAGTTCTTTGACTGCTCAGGCCTACTCTTTCCGAACAAGAGTGTTGTTTGATTTTGCACCCACGAAATAGCAGAAGGGAAAACCGATGGAACGACAAATCCTCATTCCTTTATTTGGCATGAATGCAGGACGATACAGCTATTGAAGAGATAGCAGTAGTATTCGTAAACAAACTTCTTCATTAAATGTGTCGTTTTCTTGTTTAGCAATCGCGAGGTTTTTAAACAGCATACATTTACTTCCATAGAAAAACACAAGACAATACAACGCTAGCTGACGTTTCGGCAGTATCGCCTTCTTCAGAGTCTGGAAGGGTATACTGATATACAATCTACTAGGCCAAACGCTTCAATAACACTTACAAAAAGATGTATGCTGTTTAAAAACCTCGCGATTGCTGAACAAGAAAACGACACATTCATATTCCAGTGCCGAGGTTAAGAGAAAGTCGATCCTGGGAACTATTTCTTCATTAACTTCCTGGACGCTGTAACTGTTGCGTCTGGGAATCGGAGCGCAATCATCTTGGTCTCTTGTAATTGGCGAACCTTCGGTGGGCTTTGCGAATGCTTTTCTCTGCCTCTACAGCATTGACAATAACTCTTGCTCTTCTCTCTTTAAGAACTTCTTTTATGGCCTGTCTGCATTGTTTCGCATGTTCGGACGTTAGTTCACGGCTGCCTGTAGTTCGTGCGATTGCAGGCTGGCATATAAGCTCGAATGTTTATGGAAACTGATGTCATTTGGTGACTTTCGAATTCTCCGCTTTCGTAGGGCTAGTTTGATGATATTGAATAAGCAGATCGTATTCCCCGTCGATGTTACCAATAATGGTATCTTCCCAGCAGGAGACTAATGAAATGCATAAGTCTCAGTTCATGGTGGTTTTGGGACTTCGTTTTTCGAATTTGGCTATTTTTTCTCCTTTACCCAAAAAATCAACGAAGGAACCGGCGGTCTTATCCAATATAGAATTTCAAGACAACAGCAACATTATCAAAGCGAGAGCTTCGACTAACTATGGAATGTTTTACTACTTATGGTCCTCCCTATTGGTGGATTTCCACGCCCAGTAATGAGAGTGAGGCTTGCGGAATTGCGAGTTATCACAAATGGTTTTGGTAGCCATGATAAATTCAGACAGCCGTTCTGCCTGCTCGTTCCATTGTAATCCGTGACTTCCAATGTGACGTTTTTCAGACGATCTTCTGGAACTTATCTTGGCTTTAAAATCTGAAATGGTGACCTTAGAGAATGTATGGTTTCTTGTGGGGAAATTCTTCAACTTCATATAGAACTTTTCGACTTCTTCTTCGTCATAGCTTGGTTTCGATATGCACATGACGAAAATTGTCAAAGTCTGTACTGACCCACACCACTTCAATCGTAACCGTACGATTCAGGTTGCCTGTTGTTCAAGTTAATCTAGGTTCATGTGCAAATCAGAGACGCCGTTGAATTCGTAGCGTCTTCTTGTCTCAACCGGGGTGATGACATTGTACCTTGTCCTACAACCCTGCATGATTAAGTCCTCCAGCAAAGTCTCAGATGGAAGTGAGCGTGAACTGTTGTTATAAATCATCACCGTAGCCCTTTGAAATTTAAGCAACCTAGTAGCGTCCTGGTATTTTAGCAGCTTCTTCGAACTCCTTCTTCCCAAGACTGCTGCATCCTGTTTCATTTCGGGTCAGTAGAATGAGACTCATTTATTACAATTCTATTTGCTTTCGATGCTCATGCCTCAGATTAGCGAGCTTATAGCGTGGATGTTGCATATTTTCAAGGGTAGCTTGCCAATCTGTCCCAGACTCAATGAGGTCTCTGTTTGCTGTAAGCGACTCTTAATCGTCTCCTATACAATTCCTAGTCACCTGGTTGCAGTTTTTGCCAAACCGTCTCGCAAAATACAACCCACACAAGTTGGAACACATCCACAAACATATGGATTAATATTTCCACGTAAACGCAGAAGGTGTGTGCCAAATCAGCGCAAAAGAAACGGAGTCTATAGCCTAGGTCCACCTGCGTCCAAGAGAAGTAGAAACTCACTTTTGGTCCGTGACTAACCGCCTCTCCGGCACCTGGGAGCGCACCACGTTCCATCGCGGCCAACTTGCGACATATTCTTGTGTGCAAGAGATTTTACCCACACGTTTTTACAAGGCATTCTTCCCGACTGTTCACTTTTTTGGCTCAAAAAACTAAACGGTCTTAAACGCGATTACGAGCTGGCAAAGATCTGAGGATGTTCGATGGTAGTTCAGTCATAAATGCTAACTCCTCCACATTGGGTCTTTTTAGGCATTGCTTTAAAGGTCTCATTACATCACTGAAAATAACGGTGGTTTAAGCGCTTACCTAAACCTCTTCTTACCTAAATTTATAGTGGAGGTGTGGCTTTTTCTCTACACTTTTCCTAATGTGATAATGCAACGCAGCCACTGAACGAGGTTTCTTCTCGTGTTTGCTTGTCAAAAAGCATATGAACATTTTAATAAATGCTAAGGTGAATAGAAAGTTAATGCGATCATCATGGTCTTAAAATTGACGAAGGCTCAATATGGCTTTCGTTGTTGTTCTGCACTTCTGAGGCTTCATTTTTGCAATACTGCTGCTGTTTTCCTTTTCAAGATTTCTTCGATAGCTTCTTTCCACATCTTTGGAAACTGGAAAATAATTTTTGTCAAAATAAAACACATTTTCCCATTATTAGTCGATCCTAGTCACCTCGCTTCATTAACTTCCTTCAAACATGGCAGTTTTCAGAACTAATCCTCTTTTTTGACATTGTGTGGTGCAACTTTTTGATACCGGACTTTTAGAATAGATAATTTTTGTATTTCCATCGGGCAACACCTTCTTTATATGGAACCTACTTTTACTGATATCTTGCGCAATTCCAACCACTTTATTCCACAAAGGCTTCCTCAGATTTTTATCAGCTAATGTTTTCCTTGCGCTTAGGAAAAGGCACCTGTATTTGCGTTTCGACTGTAGTGTTGGCAAACAAGCCTCTTCATGTGATTACGTACTGTATAATAACAAATGTTCGGAAGGATCCTTGCTGTTTTGGACACAGTATAAGGAGAATTTCTTATGAAATAGCTGTTCTTTACCTGCAAATGAAAAAGACTTTAGAGCACGGTCTTTCTCAAGACTCAAATTTCACATTTGTATTTGACAAGCAACTTTCCAACAAGCTCAGTGGAAACACTAATTCTTTTCTGAACCATTAACACTACATTATATACATATAATCTTCTCTGCACTATTTCTCAAGATATATCAAGCCCAAGAAAATTGTTGAAAACGCCAGACGACGTTGTTCCTTGTTGTGAATTCTTATTTCAAATGTCTTCACTTGTATTTATTGCCCATTCTTTCTTCATGATAGGATAATATGTGAAATAGATCCAGAAAGATACTGAGACATGTGCAAAACTTAGCACCATATTTGGGCTTGGAACCTGCGATAACCATTTCCGGAGACATACGTGCTATACTCAGTACCAATGATAGCACGCTGATTTGTTCTTATTTCATTCAGCAATTCCCAGCAAGGGTAATCCTTGGCATGAAGCCCACCTGAAGTTCCGAGTTTTGCTTATATCTCACCATCATTGTGGTAGCATGACAGACCTCGATAAGATGAAACGCAGGACTAACACATCTGCCATAATTAAGCACAATCAGAAGCCACTGATAAGCATCTTCGGTGTTCTTTCAAAACCAAACCACCCGCATTAAGCAACACAGCGTAATTATTTTTGCTATGACGAAGTACTAGCCAGCGAATCTCTACCTTTTCTCTTTCGCCAGTTTTGTTCTTCAGGATGGCGTTCTTCATGAAGCTATACAAAATATATGAAAATCTTGAGACATTCTAATTAGGTTAGTAAAAGCTATGATTTCGTCTCTCGTTTGCAAAACGCTTCATCTTCACGGTCAAGGTACAAACATATGTTCTTCCGTTTAGGCAGTCAAACGTGTTTGGTGAATACTTGGAAGGGTAATTGCAAGAATGTCGAAAAAATAACGGTAAGTGACTTTAAAACTCAAGTTGTCTCTCAGCTCTATAGTGACGAAACTGCTTCTTCGATAAATTTCGAAAATCCTTTTGCTTCAAGGGTAGAAACAGGCTCTGTAAAACACTTCTTTCAACTTTAATTCCGATAAGAAAAATCTCAAAAAAGCTGAGGACGAAATCCAAAGTCTTAAAATTTTCGACGCTTGTGTTTCAACAGAGAAAATCAGTGGTGAGCTACGATGTTGTGTTGCAAATAATCCTACATTTATTCAACTGCTTTCGTCTTCAAATTGCGGAATCCATAAAACCAAAATTTTACCTTTATGGAACAAGAGAACTAGTATTTGGTACATAAAGATCTTAGATTTAAATTATTAGTTGGCTCTTGGTAATAATCCGACACTGACAACATAGATGAAGAATACTACTCGCACTTTCAACAACTTCACCCTAGCTCTTTGAAAGCTAGGAGTTCGAAAGTCCTCCAACACTCGAACCGCTCCAACAGCACGGAATGGCACGAGACACAGGCAACAGCCAAGTCACGTCCGAAGTTGCAAAACAATGCAAACAGGCGATAAAAAGTCTTAAAGAGAGAAGAGCAGCAATTTTGGCAAAAGTTGAAGAGGGTAGAAAAGCGTTTCGAAAGACCAACGAAGATTCGTCAATTACATAACTAAGACGACTGGACTTCCACGCCTAGACGAAAGAGTTCCAGTGAAACAACGGAGAAGATAATTCACTTTCACTATTCGGATTTCTTCAATACCCACGTCCTCTTGATTTCATATTAAATTAAAGGAAACGGATACGTCACCCCACCCGCTTTCCGTACGAAGAACTGAACAGTACCTAGTTCAGACAGAATAACACATAAACGCCCGTTCAGAATGCAAGGTTCTTATTTACTTGAAGACCAGAATGAGTATGTCATTGTTCAGAAACGGTGACCTCAACAATATGGGCAACGATCGCTCTATCCGCTTGGTATCTGCTGTCTATAAACTCTTCACTCGAGTCATTCTGAACAGGGTTGACAGAACACTAGATGAAGCACAGCCACATAAGCGGGATTTCGAAATGACTAACTACGGTGGACCACATTCACACGATTACAAACTCGTTGAAGAGCGTGTGGTGGTGAACGCGCTAGCCACCGGAAACGGAAATGGCGCGATCGATCTCCAACGCAGACACCTGAGGTCTGGAAATTTGTCAGTGTCTTAAATTTTGCCAGTATTGTGGTTGCAACACAAATAACACGCTTCTGTGAAAAACTGCAATAGGCTTAATAAACAGAAAGTTAAAATTGTCAGAAAACAGTACTACACAGCCCTGCCGTATTGGGCGTTCTCTAATATCAACCTCCAAACGTGGGTGTTGGATTTCTTCACAGACAGCTTGCCATTATCTACCAGAGTAGATTCGGGGGATAATTGAGGTGGATTCTAACCACCCATTTACTAGCCATTCACTTAATTGCAGGCTTCGGCGAGTATCACCCATCACCTGTATTACCTGTAGTCCCGCTGGCCGTCGAGCGACTCGGGCGGGAGCCAGTAAATCTTCCATTTATCCCTGTCGCGTGCAAGAGTAGTTCAGTGGGTTCTGCTCGCTCCAGGGACTCGTCGAGCATCATATCCTTCTTCAAGCATCTTTGTGAAGCACTCTGACCATCGGCTCGGTGGTCTTCCTGCAGTACGTTTGACATCCCGAGAAATCCACTCACTAACGGCTCTCGTCCATCGGTTGTCATTCATACCCACCAGGTGTCCGGCCTACCTTACCTTCGACTGTTTGGCGTACAGAACGACAACCTTGATTTTGATCTTTGACGCAGGTTGGAGCTTCGGATTCCATCCTTTACATATGTGCAACGGGATACTCCTAGCATCTTCCTTTCGACTGCGCGTTCGTTAATGCTGAGTGACCTTTCATCAAGCTTACGCAGCGACCAGGTTTCTGACGCATACGTTAGGGCAGGAAGTACCGCTGAGTCTAAAAGGTGGGCACGGAATCGGCTTTTATTGTTCTCTTCACTACATCCTCGTTACTCTTGAAAGGTCCCCAAGCCTCTCGTTTTCTTCTGCTCAGCTCTGGAGCTAGGTCGTTCATCATATAGATTTCCCGACCTAGATAGATAAAAGTGGAGCATTCGAAGATATTCGTCCGTTGAGCGTGAATGGGGCATGCGAAACCAATGCGTTCTTCATGAACATCGTTTTCGTGATATTTAGTAGAAGGCCAATCTTTCCACAGGCTTTGTCAAAGTCGTCAAGCATACGTTCCGCTAGGCTAATGTTTGGTATTATAAGGACGATGTCATCAGCAAAGCGAAAATGGTGCAACTGCCGACCGTCGATTTTCGCTCACATATCATCCCATTCCAATGCTCGCATGACGTTCTACAGGGTGGCGGTAAACAATTTTGGCGAGATGGTAACGTCTTGCCTAACTCCTGTTTTGACGTCAATGTCAATATAATTGCAGAATAGTGATATCTTGGTTCTGAAATTTTTGTACAGCTCACGAAGATCCTTTACGTACTGAGTAGGGAATTCTTGTATAACAAGGGCTTCTAAGACTGCTTCTTTCTCAACTGAATCAAAAGCCTTCTGTAAATCGATGAGAGTGAGACAGAGCGGTTTTTTATGCTCTCACAATGCTTCAGTGAGCCGTGTTATAGTGTGGATGTCGCCCATCGTACTAAATTCTCTTCGAAACCCTGCTTGCTCACATGGCTGTCCTCGGTCTAGTGTTCTGTCAATCCTGTATTGGATAGCTTGTGTAAAAAGTTTGTAAACGTCAGACAGTAAGCAGATTGAGAGATAGTTGCCGATATCGTGTAGGTTTCCCTTCCTGAACAATAACACGGTCATGCTGGTCTTCCACTGAGTAGGGAAGCATTCAGACAGGTAACGTGTGAACAGCCGAGCCAGTGTGTTTGCGAGGTCGATTTCTCGCCCATAAAATGGCATGTCGGATTTCGGAAGAGAGAACCGGTGGCACAACATATCCATCCTCCTTTATTTCATATGACGGAAGGTGGACAGGCTATCGAAGAGATCCGAGTAGCATTCGTGAATGATCTTCTCCATTGCCTTTTTGGACACTGTAACTGTTCCTTCTGGGCGCCGGAGTGCAATCATTTTAGTCCTGTAATTAGCGAAGCTCCCGTGGGCTTTGCGAATGCTTTTCCCACCAACTGCAGCTTCGGCCATAACTACTGCTATTCTCTCTCTAAGATCTTTTATCGCCTGTCTACACTGTTTTGCAAGGTCGGAAGTTAGTTCGCGGTACTCTGCAGCTCGTGCGATTCCACGCTTACGTAACACCTCGAGTGTTTCTGGAGACGGACGTCTCTTGGTGATTTTCGAACTCTGATCTTTCATAGCGCTAACTTGAAGATGTTGAATGAGTCGATCGTATTCTTCGTGGATATTATGGACAGCGGCATCTTCCCAACAGCCGAGTAATGAATTGAATAAGTCTCAGTTTATGGTGGTTCTGGGACATCGGTTTTGTAATTTAGCGACCTTTTCTCAGACGGCGTTGAAAGGCTGGCGTCTCCTTGTCTCGGCTAGGTCGATGACGTTGCACCTTATCCTTCTTGCTTGCATGAGCAAGTCTTCTATCGAAGACTCGGATGGAAGTGTATGTGCATTGTAGGTACAGATCATCACCATAGTTCTTTGAAATCCAGGCAGCTTTCATTGGTCCTGAGATTTCAGCAGCCTCTCCGTACTCGTCCTATCTAACGCTGAGAAAATGGGGGCTCCTTCGTGGTCAGGGGAATGAGGCCCATTTCTTCTTCAACTGCGCTTAGCTTTTTGATACCCTCGCATAGTTTGCTGGGTTCTCAACGTGGGCGCTGGGTATACTCACGATAGCTTGCCAGGTTCTCCTAGAGTGGACATGGATCTTATTTGTTGGAGGCGGCTCCTAACCACCTCCCATATCTTTCCCAGTCCCTTGATTGCAGGCTTTTGGCCGAATTGACTCGTTGAATACAATCCGCTTAAGCATGAACGCACCCACACACGCATCCATGAATACGCGTAGCAAATACGAAAAGTATGTGCCAAATCAGCGCAGCAAAAACAGGGAGTCCATCCTCTGGACCCATCTGCGTCTCAGGGAAGCAAAGGTCGCTTTTGCTCCGCGATTAACCCCCTATCCGCCACCTGGGAATGCGCAACGTAACCTCGCAACTAACCGGCTCTAGGTCCCTCATATGAGAGAAATCCGTGGTTGGCGAGTATAACATATAAAATACAGTTTACATAAACGAGAACACCCTCATTCACACATGCATGAACATACTATGCAAACGCCGAACATATGTGTCAAATTGACACAGCAGGTACAATACCACAATCCTGGAGCCACCTGCGTAACACATAAGCACAAGATCGGTTTTGGTCCGCGTTTAACACGTATCGGCCACCTGTAGACGCTCCACGTAGCTTCTCAGTTTACCCCAAACTTATAGAAAACCTTGAGAATTTAGGTGAATGCGGAACATTCATGAACTCTTAAGAGTCGTGCAGCTCTTCAGAGAAAATTTTCTGGCTATAGTCTTCACATTGATCCACTATAACACGGCATACGACAGCAAAAATGGAAATCAACGCCATATTGGCCCTACTTGGTACGTCGTACATAACAATGCTTGCGGATTGGAACAACCGTACTACAACGATGTTGCCTTCTCGCTGACCACTAACTATTCCAAATGGTAAAAAATAAGGTTGATGGACAGCGTCACCAAACGCCGCGCTACAGTGATGTATGCAGTCATTTGATTGCAACACCAAAGAGGTCCGTATTGATAAGGGAATCATTTAAATCGTCGTTTTGCCGAGGACATTCTCCGCTTCTCCAATAACGCTGCAAGGGCAAATACAATGCTCACTGAGCTCAACGAAGCAGAAAATGGGACTACGAATCACTCGGATGAAAACGCAACTCAAAAAAGAATCTGATATGAGACGGAGCAGGTTATTTTGGATGGATCACTTATTGATGAGACTACGCCATACGTAAACCTGAGACGTTCAATGAAGACTTGAAGGAAGAACTAGGTAGGAAACAAAGAACAGCATGGACCGCACAGCAGTCTCTGACAGAGGTCACTAGAAAACTTGACGGTCCCGGTAAACGCGATCACTTGTTCGACGCAACACTTTTTGAAGTAATTTTTAAGACTACCATGCTAACAAAGAGTTGGTATAAAAGTCCCGCTCGGCTAAAGTTCCTATATTTTCTTTCTCAGAACATTTGTTCTGAAATACTTCCTCCAGCTCTCTACTATCTTCAAGCCCCTTGACGTCAATTTGTAGCATTTTAATGGTATTCATATTTCACCGTTGCTTTAGGATTGATACAATAAATCGACGACAATCGACTCAGGAATATGAGAACTAAACTGAAGAATACCGAAAAAAGACTAGAACATAACATTAAGGAGTGTACGGACGTTTGTTAACCAACCAATAATATTCGTTTATTCTGTACCTCGAAAAAGTAACATTTATACAATGTTCAATTGAATCTACAGAAGAACTGAAGGACTTCAAGAAAATAGTACAACTGCTGCAGTTTGGGCTAATAAGATCTACAATTACTGATGGATTACCTTCCAGTATATTATATTATTGACTCAATCGGTATTTCTTCTTCAATAGAGCAGTAATGAAATTGAATAAAGTACAGAAAACCGCTAATAATAAATGACGTGAAAATGGTAAAGCTAAATGTGTTCGGATCGATTTGGCGAAATTGGATTTTATAAAGACGCCTTATATAATCACAAAAGAGACAGACACAACAAAAAAAGCATTAGATTTACATATACGATGACCAAGAACAATAAAGTACATTAAAGTAGGATTTTAATAAAACGACACTTAAAAACATTGTCTGCAACACTTACGCATATAGAACTCTAGAATATCAAGATGACACAGACCAGGTGCACACTACGATACACACAACAATAAATCAGAAAACCTTGAAGGTGGAACTAACTGATCCACACCACAGTGTTCTAACCTCAAACCTTAGGCATAATCTCGCCAAGTAGGTAGTGAGCGATGAAATTTGGTAAAATTCGGGGTTGGCATCATGCAAGACCTGGCAATAATGACTAGGAGTGAAGAATCTAAGCATCAGTTTTACGAATCAAAGATGACCCGAAACTAAACTTAGGTCATCAGTTTGACGTAAGAGTTATAGTTTGACACATCGCGCTTGAGAATCTCACGAACGGGTCCCATAACACGCTCGAAACGGGCACGATCTAGCTTGATGCATTTCAGATGGGTCTTTGCAACCACGGTGGCAGCACGAGGACGATCAAGAAGAAGGGCAATCTCACCTTAAAATGTCACAAGTGGTAAATCCACGTTTAAATGGTGTATTTTTACAAAGCATAATTTGACAAATAACAATTTGTGAACAACTAACCAAAATAATCCGAAGAAGTAAGGTGACCGACAATGTCAAAGGGAGCATCGTCGCTCCGCTTCTGCAAGACGTCGGCTTCGCCTTCAAGTATTATGAAGAACTCATCACCGGGTTGACCCTAAACTATGTTAATAGCAATATAATGCAACAGCTCTAGAACAGCATAGCAGAAAAGAAATATGATCACCTGCTCGACAACATGTGTTCCCGGCTCAAAATCGCATCGCTCCAAAGCATCAGCGACATTCGCACGTTCCCACTTGTCGAGATCAGCTATAATATAAAACATTGTTCCCTTCTAACACATGACACACTACGACTAACGTAACGAAGCTGACTTGATCAGCACAGTAGATAAACTCACCTAGGATTTGTACCTTCGATAGGAATTCGTCATACATTTTACGTTTTCGCATTACCGAACCCATTAAAATACGACGGTATGATAAGCGATCGATAGCCCACAGTTTGACATCCGTCTAAAAAAAACTAGACATGCATTTTGTTCAAACATTACCAAAAAAATTACCATTACAAAGTCAAAAAAAACTGCGTCACATCTTCTAAAATATGCAGATTGAAAAACCTTTGCAACAACGGTGGCAGCTCTAGGTGTTCCATAAATAAGCGCCAACTCTCCAAATGATCCACCTTCGTTAATTGTAAGAACAAACTCGCTATTTACGAATACGTCGACCACCTGGAACAAATCTTACAGTATTACATATCTATTCATACAATTTACTAACAAGTTCAACACAAAAGAAGGAAAAGAAGGAAGAAAACCTAGTGCCAAGAAAGAAATGGAGCCTAAATTTACCTCCATGACAAGTTTTTTGATCAAACACTGCAAACAGTAGCAATCATCATAAAGATGAAAAGCATACCCCTTTGTCGATGACGTAAAAGTTGTCTCCTTCTTCTCCTTGCTCAATTATTGTTTCGCCCGCCTTCTTTTCAACTGGGAACATTGCATCGAACATTGTCTTGGCTTCATCCTCCTGATGCAAATATTGAATAACATGCTTGGCGATAAATGTATAACTTACAACTACACTTCACATACACCATATTTAAAATAAGGTACACGTACAGACAAATTTTCAACATGTTCACCAATAGCTATGTAGCTTTCTAAACACAAGAATAAGTGTAGTATGCAAAAATAAAGCAACATCAAGCAAAAAACAAAAAGAAAAAGTACAATTTGCACAAACCTCGAGGTGAGCGAACAGTAAATTTTTGCTCATAGCTGCCTCCAGCGATTTGCGCGTCGCCTCATCTTTCGGTATTACTACCTGCGAACACAATTTTATTACAAGACAAAAAAATCTGGACATTTTACACAGTGCGGTTAATCAAATCACTAAATAAATATACCTTCTACGATAAGTTTTCTTAAACAAATCAATTTCCTCTACACACTAATGCGGATAGTTCACCGGCACAAAAACTACACGTGCAATATGCAATGATTGTAAATTACGTTAAATAATACAGTGACTAGTACAGCAAAAAAAGCTGAAAAGCTCTCGGTGTTGAGAAATTCTTGAGGGATGTGTCATGCATTCGATTTCACTACGTATTGTTGGCGGTGACTGAATTATCTGGCCTTCACAATGACTCGTGGTGGCCTACCGATGTATCCAGTCAGTGCTGCTATCCACCCAGACAAGTTTGGTACCAACTTGCCGACCCAGGAGGGATGGAAGGCCTGGTGAGCCTGGATCTCGCGGATCGATCCCATGTGTATTGCAGGGCGCCTCCGACCACTGCTCAACACGCGTCCCCTAAGTACAGTAGGAAGGCTAATTAAAACAACTCATACTGCTGTTTATACAACATATAAAAAATAACCACTCCTAAAAGTGTTTTGAAACAACTGCTTTTCACGCAACTTATAGGTGTATTTTTTGGAAGTCTTAATTGGGTTTGCTGTTGAGTGTACTGACCATACGTGAGACCATACGTGAGACGTTGCTGAAAACCATGATGAATGGTGCATTTAAGTCCCAAAGTGCTTGGGCTAACAGCTCGTTCTATCACAACAATAAGAAGAATTTGACTTAAAAAGGTAACAGCGAATTTTCCGTTCCGTTAGTTCACAGGTGGCCTCACCAAGTGTACCGAAAAGGGCTCATGGTTCTCTTCTGCACAATTCTCTCCTTCACACTTTTCTCCATGTTAACGGAACAATCAAGGTAATCGTATGGTGGACCTCTGTAATTAGCAAATCACCTTTGTCTACTTGGTTTTCATAGAAGAGTGGGTTTGGGTATAAATTGCATTTCACCAGATTTATTCGACAGTCTATCTTCTTCCTCTATTTGGACAACTTCTTCAACAATCGCCGCTTTAACGATACTCCCAAAAAGATGATTGCCGTATGTAAAAAAAAGAAGATTGTTAACAATTTTCCAGTGCAGTCAATGGTGTATGCCTTTTTCGGCTCAAATAACGGCGAAAAAATGCCGACCAGTCAGATCCATTTCTTCGAAGATGGTAAGGGAACGATGGAAGGGTTGTGTTACCGTGGTACGATTGTGATTTTGGTCGGTGAAAGACCATGCAGAAATTGTCCACTTCTTGGTCGACAAGCGCTGACAAAACAGCATTCGTATCTGCATGAGAGCTTTTTTTGCATGAAGCAAGGTTAGAACAGGATGAATTCCCAAAAAAATCCCATACTCTTAAGAACCGTTTGTATTAAACCCACAGATCCCTACAGACCTGCCTGCCTAACTGATTAGACTTGATCTAAAATTTTCGATAATCCCGAAATGACAATTTCCGTGAAGAGCTCGAAGAGGACAACCACAGAACTACTTCCATCTTCAGCACGATCGACGTGAATTAAACTTCGTTTTGAAGAAGATCTATAAAGTAAATGCAAAAACTGGAAAAAAGGGCAACCAATATGCCTGCACTGAGACGAGATTTAATCCGCAATGCAATAAAATTGAATATGAACTAACATTTATATCTGTACGACATAGCAATCCTCTGTATTACTTGAAAAAATACCTTTTTGTACTCAGTGTCATCCTCTTTGATAGGCTCCGCTGATATACCCGTACGACGTCCACCAGTTCGCTTTGGTGGCTCAATCATTATATCATCATCATCCTGAGGGTCCTGCTTCCGTCCAGCTTCCTGTAACTATGCAACTATTTTCAACAATAAACATGCAATTACTTAAGCAATGATGCATCAGACGAATGAAAGACTACTGAAAATCTGTCTGATCCATAGTGGAAAAGCAATCCACTAAATCGCAGAATTGTTACAGCAATCATCTACTGTTTCATCCTACTGCGCTGTGTGGTAAGAATGCTGTTAAGACAATGAAATCAATATGACCGCTGGTAAAGCCACTAAATTTTAAGTCAATCCATAAGTATCACTACACTCACAATGAATCTCTGAAGAAATGGTTACTGCTAATTCTTCATAAAAATCTTTAACCATTTTAAAAAATAACCGTGAGGAAGAGTAAACAGGAACATCCGAAATGAATTAAGCTGAGATACTTGAGTGTTTATGAAAAGGATGGTATTCTTTCATTGACAACCTAAAACGAGGTTGACAGAAAAAAATATTTGACTAACGTTTCTGCGGCTTCCCTTTTTCAGAGCCAGATTGATCCGAGTCGACTGTCAACAGTTGTTTCTTCTTCCACCCTGGATCCTACTGACCGCCTTGAGTCGAACCCAGTCCAGCACCGTCCGAATGAAAAAACCTCCATCGGCAAGCCTCTTTTACAAAAGACGGTTGATAATCCCGACTCCCCGTTGTTAACCGCTTGTTTTCCTTTGGACAGTCCATCCTGCAGTCATCCGTGTTGCTGGTTATGATGGCACTGCTCCAGTGGACTCAACTAGCTGAGATCACGATGCTCCATATTGGAAGAAGGAACAACTACAGACAATCGACTCGGATCAGTACACTTCTGAAAAAGACTATGGCGCCGACCGTTTTAGCACATCAATGAAGAAATATATATCGCTTAGTCATACCGAGAGTCTAAAGGAAAATCGGTTTTCAAAAGGATAGTGTTTACCACTACTTTTCAAGTCAAGTATGTTACTAAAGGAAACTGTACACGTTCGTAAGACAGTTACATCTTTATCGCTAAAAATGTGTGTTATATCAACCCGTAAAAAAGTAGGAATGCTAACGTGAAAAATGTGTATTATGTGGGTAAAGTAGGACTAATAATAATTGCTCACTTTAGAAACAATGTGAAACAAAACTCAAATGTTTAATGATTAAAGTACTGTGACTGGTTCCACACTGGTTAGCGCAACTGCCGGGATAAATTCACATGATGTTTTTAATTACGCCTTTTAATAAAACTTTATAACTTAAACGCTTCGCTCTCAAAGAAAGACATCATCCAGTCCACATCACTGTTCAACTTGGCGACAAACAAACAGCCGGCAAACAGAAAATAAAAGCTACCGACTTGGTATTATTTGGTGGCAGCTCCCTATGATAAAGATGATGAGGCTAAGACGGAATCCGAACCATATGTGAAATAAAATTTAAAAAACCTTTTTTCAACTTTTCAACTTGAATCGGAGTATTTGGCTCATTACTGACTAAGACCGTCCCTTGGAGACATATACTTCCAACCAAGGTCACATAGTAGAAACAAATTACAGCACATATAACAAAATCAGCTGAATAAACGCAGAAATCATTGCCAGCTCGGAAGAATTCGTGTCGAACATACGTCTCCCCGACAAACAAGAGCTAGCGAATGTTGAGGACGTGAGGACACTCTAACGGCTACCTCAGGAGCCTAAAAGAGCTCGCGCTCGACCTGCACTCATGGCATTACGGAGATGATGATACATTCTCAAGCTGTACAGAAAACCATATTGGGAACTGATCACGTCCACGATTGACGCCTGCAACAGAACTAAACGAATGGAATTGCAACAGCCCTCACGTGACGGCCCATCTAGGTATATATTCATTGATGCGATAAGAAGTTAATTAAAAACAACCGCAATCCTTTTCCGCTGCAATAAGACCAATACGTAAACTTTCAGGCTCAACTATACCATCTTCACAGCTTATATTCTAAATGAAATCATGTAAATGTGTTCTTACTACACTTACAACAGAAAATGAACCACTACGAAGGAATTCCGAGAACTTCGATTCTTCAACACATTTCTGTGGAAAGTAAACCAGCATGAAAGTGACATCTATGAACTGATACCGTCAATCGACTAACGTTTGCAAGGTCGACACTTAGCTTTAGATTGTGAGTGGGAAATTATGTCAAACAGATAATGTTTCAGGACTCATAAAACTAACAAGTTCCACATTATCAAAACCAAGTAAGGATGTTATTTGTAGTGCCTTGCAAGCAACAAAAAATATTACTTGAAAAAAATCTGTCAAACACGCTTTCTAGCCCACAAAGGCTTCCACCACTTCAGGGTCGGCAAAATAGTACCAGAATTGTGTGTGAGGATGCTAGTACTGTCTCGACACACTGATAGGCCACCGCAAGTTATTGTAACGGCCAGACGTATTCAATCATCCCCAAAGACGCTTAATGAAATCGAATGCATGGCGCATAGCTAAGAGATTAATCAATGCCGAGAGCTTCATCGTCCAACTTTAAAGACGCTTTATGAAATATTCCAAATGTACCAAACGCTACTAATGTTAAGAAATAACAGTAAGACGCGACAGAACAACTGCAAAGAAGTGGTTCCAAGGAGATATAATGGCAGTCCTACCACTTCTCACTACCGCCATGGCGTGAAATTTATGAACAGAAAAGAAAATATATTACTAAATAACTGAAAAACAAGATGATTAGCAAATGTTCATCCGTTATTCCTGAAAACATATGTTCCATTATATCGAACAGAAAACTGAGCTACTACTATAACCGACACATTTTCAACCACTTCTTCACAGCGCTCATTTTTCGACGACTTCCAACAGCTAGAGCTCTTGAAGAGTTCAGAGCTTCAGAGACTTGTAGAAAGGCTTTGTCCTATCGCCATCAATGTCTAATATAATATTTGAAAAAGTTCTCATTTTCAACTTGTTCAAAATTTAGAAGGCCATAAAGAATCAAAACGAAAATCGAAACTTAAAAACCCTTAACATAATTACGGTAACCTCAAATATTAATGATATAGACGGCGACATCATAGAGTGGACACCATAAAATGGCGTAAGGAAGCGAAAAAATACTTTCATGGATTCAAAAAATCAGGGTTTTACTGTCTTCTCTAGACAAAATCTTGTATTTCGGTAGTCGAGATTTGTAGATTCCACTGATTCTTACCTTTATCAATAGAGGTCATTACAATCTATTTATGCAAATTTGAAAGGCACAAATTTCCTGTCATGCTTGTACTGAAGTAAATATCGTCTCGATCGTTTCAAAACTGTCGTGAATAGTAAAAAAAAAAAAAAAAAATAAACGGAGTTGAATAGTTTCTGTACGGTATTTCGCCAGTCGTTGCACTAAAACAAAGGCTTGAATGGCCAGCAAAAGGCCTGCGTTATTCCTTTAATTTCAATAACCCCTATTTAAAATGAAAATAAGAAAGGATAGAAGAATCAAAGTAGGCACCACGTATGAACCACATCGAAAATGTCCGACTAGTTATTATATTAGTATCAAACATCGATCATCAAGAGAAGAGAAAACAAAAACCACCGTACAACTCGACCGAAGGATATGCAATGGAACAGAAATGCTGGAATTTAAATGATGATGATTAACATCTTTGACTCTGCCAGGAACAGATCACAAAGCGGCAATACTACACATTCACCTCCAGAAGATTGTGAACGGATTAGGTGAGATGATGAGCATAGCACGAGATCAAAACTTACCGGTTGAGCTGAAGCCAACGATACGGCTACTTTAGTACGTGGAGGGTTTTCTGCTGCTGAACCGCCGCGTTGACGTGCACTCAAACGCTGTCCCATTGAATTATGAAGCAAATGCGGAAAGCATATGTAGCGCCTTGGTGGAGAAATAACGCAGATTCGGGGGCCAACTGGGACGCAGCCCGACGACATAGGCCGGCTCCAGGCTTATCGATTGCGATGCCGATGCTGGGCGCAGACTTACTGCAGCTGCACCACTGCAGTAACAACTGCGATTCTGTCGTCGCGTCCGTCGTCGCTCCATCGGGTTCTCTCCCTCGCTCTCGTTCTCTCTCACAAAGCACTGTTTTTTCTCATTTGACATCCGAAAATTTCGCCCGTATCCCTCTGTCATCATCAGACACCATCTTCCTGGTGTCGTTTTGTTGCGGACCTCTTCCTGTGGCGTACAGTGTCCGTAACACTTGCTAAATTCAGCAGGACATCTAACATTCGTATACCCCATCGATGACAAAGTACCAGTTTTCTTATGTTATACAGTTACATCCACGCCGCACAACAGAGAATGTGGATACACAGAATTACAGACACCACTTCTAAGCTCTAAAAGAGTCCTAAAAAAAACTTAAAGTGAAAGCCAATTTAAAGCCAACATATACAAAACATATGATATATGTTAGCTTTGTTACAATAACTTTTACGGGAACAGCTCCAAAAAAATCCTCAACCAAGCCAAAACGTAACCTGATCTTCTATCCGATTCATATTATTCTATTCGAAACATTTCAGAACTAACAAAAAGAAAACCACAGCAAAACAGAAAGAAAACAGTAAGGTAGTTGGAAACAACAAGAACAAACGTCAGAAGCACGCACCTCAGTTCGCTGCTCGTTAAGTTTGTCGAAGTGCTCCTTCAAAAATAGTACGGGATTCTCTGGCTTATGGATACAGAGTGCGACTGAAAACGATGATAGTTTGCGCCTTTAATGCGATACGTACTCAGTATAACCACCACCAACCGCAAATGAACGTTAGTTTTGTCAAATGAGAAAAAAACCGGACCAAAAAGAAAGCACACCACTAACAACTTACCAATAGCCTCCTTAACAAGTTGTTGAATATTATGTCGTTGGACGTAGGCTTGACATTGTGCCAATTGAGCTTCTTCGTTGCCGCTCGACATATCCGAGCAAGCTGTAAACGTTCAAAAATTTTAGATAAATGCTAAATTTCTAAAGCACACAACACGACAACTAATCGATAAGAACGAGAAAGACTAAATTAGGTTTTGATTAAACGTAAACAACCAGTGGACAAAGTACGCTCGTTACACGATTATTCCAAGAAAGCAGATTAGCATAAAACAGTTAGAGGATGATAACAGTCACAATGCTGAAACAACACTTGATATCAGAACGAGCGGGATCAGATGACGACCTCGTGGTCAGAAACTGGGCAGACAACAACAACGAGGAACGAGGAACGAGGAATGATGCACTACGAAAGCGGTGACGATGTCGGAGCAGCAGAAGTGCGGACAAGCGGGTCGAACGGACGGATTCCGTCGCCAGGCGTGGTGGGTGGCGTGCCCGCGGGCGGCGAGCGCCTGCCATGAGGTGAGGGCGCGGACAAGAGCGAGAGGAACAGAGAGCCGGGCGGAGGTCCGGCACGTGGCCATCCAACCCTCCATACTGTAGCCAGCAGAGCTTTGTGGATCCGAGATGCTCCGTCATGCAACAACCCTCAACATCTCCACTAACCCCGGTCACTGGCTCTCACGGGTAACCCGTCGCGGCCGTCGCTGCTGCCGTTACGCGTGAAGAGGTCGTGGTAAACTCTTGGCGAGGTTTCACATGCCCTGGGAGTTTTCTACAGAGATTTCCTTGTTTCAGGTGCTTCTTTCTACTTCACTTATCCGCATACGAACACGAAAACACAAACATACCCAAGATAATGAGTACATCTACAGACAAACATGCAGACGAAGATGAAGCAGTACAGACAAGGATGAACGAGCAGTACATACAAATACGAAGATATCCGACTAGTATTACGACACACAAAACACACACATACGATGAGTATTGGTTGAGGGACCAGTGCCCGACACAATTTCAACGAACGATCTCAGCAAGCAGAGGAATCTTCAGAGATTCGATTCAGGGATAAGAATGGCAGATGAGAAATCCTAGGACATGATACGGCAATGTGTGCGTGTGTGGATAGCACTACAGGAGTTTAGTAGTCTCTAAACATCAACAGTCGAATGATAGCGCTGCGGCAGTGAGAACAATATGGAAATGAGGTGTGGGGGGACCAGTCGAAGCATACTACGCACGCCGACACAACCATGAACGTCACAGTACACACACGTCTTACTGAAAGTACGAATGTGTAGGACCTAGACAGAAACAACTTTTCCTCGAAGGGATAAAGATGTTATGACCTTTGATTGAGAAATTTACGTGGGTTTAGCGAACCTTCTCATTTTATTCGCAAACAATGACCTACATTTCCACCTCATCAGAGGATGAGCTCATATGGAACGCCAACCCAAACAGTACCGTGAAAGGGACGAGCTGCTCCCGAAGCCAGATCGATAGTTCACTAAGGTCCGTCTCGAACTCGCGCCGCTTGCACGCCTGCATCGCACACGTGCAGCGCCAGCCGTCCGTCTCGGCTTTCGCGTCGCCTCGCGTCGCGTCTGCACCGTACATTCACAACCTGCGCATCTAAGTCCGACGGCCACAATTCGAACGCTCATTACGGTTACTTGGCAACAGGAAAAGGGTGATTTGAGGAAAACAACTTTACGGACATTCGCTAGTTTGCCACAATGTATAGAAGGGTGACGGGTGGCTAGCATGACTGACTCGAAGCTTACGGTTAGTCTTGGTTATTGCATATTGTCTGTAAATTGCGATCTCGGTCGTACTCCCATTGCTCTTATACTCATGAACCAAGTATGAGTCCTGTTTCTGAAAGATTGCATACTTTGTACGCGAAGATTTCATAGTGTCTCAAGCAAATTTCAGTGTTGGCTGGGTTAAAGAGCGGCTTTTGATATGATTACATCCGTAGTTGTACGGCATGTTACGTCAAGTATATCTACGGTTTCTAACACAGCCGAACTTCTGTTCGCATTTGGTGGATATCATGAAGCCTAATCGATCTACATGTCATGTCATTAATTGTGTTCTTGGTCTAAGCTGATTAACCATGTCTTACTGTAGTGTATCGTAAGCACTATAAGACCACCATAACTTCCTTTTGTTGCTCTTCGCTTTTTAATCGGTTGTGCTAATTTTAACTTATAAGTATTACCACTGAACTCTGTGAACATCCTGCCCTTTCTTCAGCGTCATAACAGAGTTTCTTGCAGTAGTAATACTAATAGTGCACTCAGCTTTCGTTAGCTTCGAGCTACGTAGTAGGTGTCCTTTGTTTAACGCTCTAGTCAAGGACACAAGTATTCACTGTGTACTAGAATTTTCACCGACTTGCATTCCAGAAGAAAAGACCACAATATTTGTTTCGGTTATAGGGGTATGTATCTAAGCACGCAAAGCAAGCAAAGATCCTGATTTCTGTCTATAGCCAGTGTTTTTGGTTAACGAAGACCCACTCCATAGTCTCTAAATTTGGTCACATTAGTTTTTTTATCCCTTAAGAAAGTTAAGGCCTGTCCGAGTGAAGTAGTTGAAACTGTGTCGGACGGCATAATACAGTATGTTAAATTTCTGTTTTGTGGAGCATTTCAAAATACCTTTGGAAGTAGCCTTTGTGATTTATGAGTGGTCACTTTCTCTGTGCAGGTAGTACCTCATTTTGCAGTTAAAATACGACATCCAACGTCACTTAAAGTCTATAATGTGTCTAGTTACTTTCTCATCCAAAAAGTAGAGAAATATGCTTCTTAAGAAACTACCCACATCAGATTTCTAGTTGAACGACACTAACAAGTGTTTTGCTACAAGATACTTTCCATTCGATGGGATAGTTACTGCATCAAATCATTCTCTACTTGAAGGTTGCCGTCCGTGTACGCCCACTCAGCAGTACGGAAAAGCAGAAGCGTCATTTTCAGTGTGTCTTTCAACTCGACAAACAGGTTTATCCACTTTGTTTTTTCCGTACGGGAAAAACTATCGTGCAATTCCTCATCACAGAGTTCGAAAAGTACCACTTACTAAGGAATTCTTCTGTGCTGACGGACATTTTGAATAAAAAAACATTTGATTTATTGAGAAGTATCAATCCTATGTTACATTTGGTTCGGAAGTATAATTTTAGCGCTTGCTGCTTGTCGATCCGGAGAAATACGGGAATGACGTTCTTCGCCAGAATCGTCAGCACGAAAGGCAATTTTCGTTCGATGCAGCCTTCGGCCCAAATTCAACACAGGTCAAACAATCATTGCTACATATTGTTGAAAAAAAAAAACATTCTAAATTGCTAAGACTGACTTTCTAGTAATCTCGCTTTCTTGACAATCAAAGAGGAGATTGTTAGCACAATATTTATTCTACAATGACCCACATTAGAAAGAGTTCATGCACCTGCAGAGGTGGAATTAAAAATGATGTTTTTTGAAGGAATCTGTTTACCATGCGATTGAAATCTAGACGTAGAGTTTTCTTCCTTTATGACTGCTAAAGCAGTTGACTATGTAAACCACATATCAATACGCTATGTTCTAGGCTATAAAGCGAAATCGGCGGAATTGTTAGCAGCTGAGGGATAAATGCTGTGTTAAAAACCTCGTGTCTGCTTATCAAGAAAACGTGGATCTCTATTCTAGTTTATTTGTAAGGAACGTCTTCCTTGATGGTGTGCACTGCTGTAGGTGTTGATGAACTCGAAACTAATATTTTTGCAACGTAGAACAAAACGAACGATAGAATGATGGGGAAGTTAAAATGAGCTTCTAACTTCCATTGGCTATTGCTCGTAACGTGGGCGGGGTTCGTTTCTGTATTATCAAATTAGTCAAAGAGTGCTTTGAAAATTATAGTCAATTATCGGAAATCGTTAGTCTTCGAGGAAGCCTGTAAAGCTGAAGCGATTACGTGGCTTCTTAAGAGCCACTTGTGATTTAAGCAGCTTAGCCATTTGTGAAGTGCTTCCGCTGTGTTCTCGACATGGATGTTATAACCTTGGTGCATCGCATCCACAAGACCGTCATTGTGATCTTCATTCTTGCGCTAAATGACAACGATTATGATCTCCGCTGATAAGGAATTGCTCCTGAAAATAATGTAGTGTCATTACTCCCTGCAGACAAAGTATGTGGTCAATGGTCATCCATGCTTGGAAGGACAACAAAGTGTGTTAATTTCTGATGTTATGTTCATCACCAAAATCTTAAGTTCAATCCTCTGCAAAGGGGAACTCTGATGACATGCCATCTCACAAACTAACCGTCATTTAACCTCGGTAATGAAATAACGAATGTGTTCAAATTGTTGATCTTACACGAGGTTGATAAATTAGCTTTATTTGGCCGACGTTTCAACATCTTCGTCTTCATCTGAGCCGATGGTCCGAGTCAATGCTCCACAGTTGGTCGCCTTCTCGATGTGGCATCTTCGTCGTCGGATCGAATCGGATCTTCATCAGTAGTGCACCACTCGAGTGACGATTATTCACGTGGTTATCAGGAATGTTTCTGGAACGATTCCACTTCCCATCATATCGTAGTCTGTCCATCTAATAGGTTTCAGCAAAATAAAAATCATCAATATTCTTAAAAATCATGGCAACATATCGCTTTCTTTTCCTTTTCGATGTTTCTCCGACCTTCATTTCAGTGGCCGTTGACGCTCGAAAGTAACAAGTAACCGATCTTTGTGTATTAGTTGTCATATTTTACTGCTAGGCCTCTGTGAAAACTACTTCGTTTGTTGCATTATAAATTTCCTAAAATCTTTACTAACACTTTTGAGCCATGGGTAAAAGGTACTTCTCTGTCCTATTTACATTTAATACAGTCGTCAGTGTTTCGCTCCGAGCCTTGACTTTCATTGGATTTTCCTTTAGTTGGAAGTTTTGTACCCAAAAGATGCTATGCCTGATCTGAGGGCAAGGGACTTATGCTATTCCCGTGCAAGCGGACTCTATTTCCCATTTAGAATCCAGAACCGGCCAATAAACGATGTTATTTCGACGCTATTAGGTTTTTCTTTGAAAAGCGCTCATGCGAGACAAAGGCTACTTTGAGCAGTCTTAAGATTGGTTAAACACTTTTATTATTTCTGGTCACCTTCCATAGATTTATTTCTAAACAAAAAACCTTTAAAATGTATAAATTTTTGCGTCATAATATGGCAAATCGGTTTTCGGTTTGTTGGTAGTCGCCGTTGAAGATAAAAACTAGTTACAAAAATATTTCTGGTTTGGAAACTTTAGAAAAAAAGGCTAGTGATTGAGCAAGTTGCTGGTCCATGGAATCCGTCAGAAAATCCTTCTTTAATGGATGAAGGCGTGTATTACTATAATTTGCTTAGCTGGTTAACATTTCCTACTCCGTGATTCTCTAGTTCCTACTATGTTAGAATGAGTGGAAATGTGGGAGACGCCACAATTCATGGTACCTTGGCTCAGAACTGACTCGCCATCGTGAAGCGTAGAGTTTTAAAGAATGTTCCTCGAAAAAAAAATCATTTTAGAGTGTATGTAGGGAGTGGACCATTTCCAAGCAACAAACGCTCCATTTCAGATGGATATCCACGACGCAACAACCGCCTCATTGATAAATTCCTTGTTAGCTGGCTACAATGCAACAGTTTTCGCATATGGAGCAACTGGCGAGTATAAAATATTGTGTCGTACAGTTGTGCTTAAGTGGTTAAATGGAATGCTTTCTTCATGCAACGAAATATCAGAAGTGAAGTAAAAAGAAACCTCACGAAGAGAATGCAAACAGAATGCGACCCGCGTTCAACATTTCGGACGTACTATCAGTTTGTGTCTGGCATTTAACTACGAGGCCTTTCTTTTCAATATCCATGATTAGAAACTCGTCAGGCTCTAGTTTGACATGAATATGCTCCTAAATTAGATTAGCAATATAATTGCCAATCGGTTTCTTGGCTTAAGTGATATTCGTACCTCATCGTGTGGTGGTGAATTATTCTGAAGACATTCGAGTACGTTCGATTAGCGTAATGATATTTTGTAAACAAAATTATTCTAGCTTTATAATTACTAATTTTAAACTTTAAAATTTTAAATAAACTACTAATTTGAGTATTCGGAACTTGTCTTACGGGTTATTTCCACTTATGGGAATATCCAAAATTGAATTGGCTGAAATTGTGACACTTTGGGGTAGTATACGGAGTAAAATAGAATGTCGAATAAGTTGAAATCCTAACTCATTTGTAAATTTATTGGAATCCTGAGAGGGTTATGTGTCTGCAGAAGAGAGGACGATGATCATTGGCTGTTATTACATGGTACCATGGATGCATAATTCGCATAGTTTTGCTAAATGTCACATCACAACAATAGTGTTTCGTCCAGGGTTGATCACGAAATAAACATGTTTTGAAAACATTTTTAGGATCTGGCAAGACTTTCACGATGATAGGAACAAAAGAACGACCAGGGCTTATGAGCTTGCTTACTCAAAGTCTTTACCAAAAAATAAGCCTTGATGATTATCAAGTTCAGCTCTCTTATCTTGTAAGTGATTTTTATCTAGTCTTTTTGGAGATATGATATCAGCACTCAGTAAGCCATGTTAGCAACTAGAATGGAATACTTGATCGAAAAAAGTTACGATAAAGGGTGTCCCATTCCAGCATTGTCTTATTTCAATGCGTTTATTTGCGTCATAATTCTACGATTTTGCTATTTGCAAAGCTGGTTTCTCGATAACTGATGAAGATTTCTCTAGTGGTAGAGTGTTTCAGGAGTTCAGAGGTCTATGGTTTTATGGAAGGTTTTATACAGTATCCTTTCGAATTTAAACATGTCTATAATTAAAACCCTCTAAAAATTGAAAACAGTACTTAAAATTACAAGGATGCTGAGGTATGAGAAAAACTAGCAGCTTCAACTGCGCTTCAAACCAGCGATTATCCTTTTCGAGAGCTCACGTGCAATCCAGTGCACCCACCAGGGCCCTTGTTCTGCCTTTTTCTGAGCCAGTTTCTTACTTATACATACCTCAGCGTCCGTATGGTTGCATTTCTACCATAAAAAACGAAAAAAAATGGAAAAGTTAAAACGCTGTGATTCCGACTGCAGCTTCAGCTTAAGTGGGTTCATTCCTAATTGTGTTTCCCAGAACATTTCCATTGGCTCATGATTATCAATTGTACCGTTATGGAAAAACTGGCTGAGAGAAAGGTAAAGGAAGGGCTTCGGTTGGTGCAATTGGTAACACGTGAACTCCCGGGAAGGCTAATCGCTGATTCGAAGTGCACATGAGGTTCCTAGTTTTGGTCACAACTGAGCATCGTTTTGTTTGTGTTTCACATCATAACTTTCATGAAAAAGGAATAGTAAATAAAAGTTAAAACGGAAATCCAGTCTATAGAAATTCCAACGGAACAGCAGGGGCTTCAAAGATAAAGGACACATTGCGAGAACACCATCGTGTCTACTGAATGAAATACCGATTGATTATTTGCCTTCATTTTCGAAACATGACCACTGGTGTGATAAAGCAGGAGAGCACATTTAATGAAGTCCAGAAAATCAGATTTCCACCATTATAGCACAAGAGGATTTTTAACCTGTAGGCAAAGACTTGGAAACTCTAGTAAATATTATCCCAACTAGTACAATTCGCTATGATCTGGGGCGTGTGGCTTTGTCGTTTACAGCAGTCATGATTTTCACATCGTGCAACTCCTGTAGAGGTCGAATCATCGCATAAATGTTAGCAGTCGTTCTTCTATATTATTGTTATTTTGTCAGCTGAACAAATTTTGTTTCGCATTTAGCTATCTTCTTTTACAGGAGATATACAACGAGATAATTAGAGATTTGCTCAGTCCATCAGGTAGAGTGTTAGATCTCATGGAGGATGATAAAGGAAACATACGTGTGCCTGGTTTATCAACTGTTCGTGCTCCCAATCTATCACGAGTATGTTTTCTGTTCACTGTATGAACTCATTTCCTTGTGGAGGTTAGTATTTTAACACATAAAATAGAGCACGTAATCTGCAATTGCACCGGAAAGATTTGAATTACTGCCGCTTCTCCTTGGAAATTCTTTTTTGGAGAAGTACGGCAACCGCTACTGTGTCACCAAGTGGTGCTGTCCATGAGGTGACCGAATATATACTTCTCAATAGGAGATAGAATCAGTTCCTAAGCTCCACCTTTGTTGTCTCATGAATAAGCGACCAGCTGACTGCTCCGACACGGTTACCAACGAGTGTTTTGATATTGAGAGACTATGGTTCCCGCCAAAAACAGGCGAACTATTTCCGTAAAAACTTTCCGTTGACGTTAGAGAAACCCGAATTCTACCAAGTGAATGCTCAAACCGCATTTTGGACACCAGAAGAAGGCTATATTCAAGGAAAGACAAAAATATGATCAAGCATTTGGAGCGGTTACTATAGCATTAACGAGTGAGGGGATCTTGAACGAAAAAAAACAGGCAGTATTGTTGGAAACAGCAGAATAAGTGAAGATTCCGGCTAAATATCCAGGTAATACTGTGTAATCGGTTACACTTTGCAAATGGCTAGTGCTTTAAATAAATGTCGAGTTTAATGAAGCTAATTTAATTCTGAAAATTAGAGGGAACTGCTTTCATGCTCCATTTTCTGCATGAGCATACTAGTGAATTTCCGTCAAATATTTATAACAATAGTCATCGAGGAAGTCCTTTTTAATCCACCCTATCTGGAGTCTAACTGCTAAGACCGAGGCAAATTATTTATTACAAGCTCATGGATATGCTGTTTATTTGCTTTTGATTAGTATGTTTACTTACTTAGATGCTTACATAGCTAGAGCTCAGATATAATGTACGACCTAGCTTTCCTTCCATTCATTTTATTGGCACACAGTGGTCATTTGCCGAAATTGCCGGTTGTGTCTACGTTCAGCTGTGAATTAAGGATCCGAAGCGTGATTTCAACGGCAAATAGTTTAACTTGCGCATGCAGGGAATCTGTAAACCCACCTTTTTGGAAATCGAGTACGAGCTGTTTGGTCCTTTCGAGATCCATTACAATGTCTTCTTGTTCACCCGTCATTTTTTTCGTCAATACACGTCTGGCTATTCCGTGTATATTGTTCGCGAGTTATTCCTTTGGATGCCTAAAAAGGACCATCCATCGGATACGAAAATGTGGAAATCGAAAAATGTCTCAAGTTTTGAAGGATTCAACAATTAACTAGCTCTTCTGTTGAGCAGAAAAGACGGATCTTCGTGGGTCAACATGCAAACACGATCTTCTCTCTTTGTGACGGTTGCAAGATAATGGAACCAAAAGGAGAACGGATTGGGACCACACGGCATTTGAGAGTGAGGCAACTAGGCATTTAAGTAAGGAATTGTCTCAATGAAAAATTTTTTTTCCATAGTACGTATCCACTTATGCGTTATAAGGTTATGAAGCTGAGTGTGTAACGTAGTGATTAGAAGTGCCCTACAATACTCCGAGGTCGGAAAATTGGTACCAGATCTGTCTGGAATGGTAGCAGCATTGAGTCGATACATCAGTAGCCCACCGCGGGTCACTGTTTAGGCCAGATATGCATTCAATCACTTCAAACGATGGCTTTGTTCTTTCCTCTTTAAGTTTATGAGGGTGCCGAATGACAACTGATGATACATACTTTCTTTTGTTAACTGCTAGGTGAAGGATAGCAAGGCGCAAGACACGATTTCATAAATGACAATATTTTGGGCAACAGGTTTACACACTGTGTCTTTGCAACCATGCTTTCTTGAGGGGCCAGGAGTTTCCCTGACCAATAAACGTATGCCGCGATGCACGTTTTTCCTTGATTTACATGGAGGACGATGTAGAAAATATAAGTCGAATAAGTGGAATCAATTCAGTATTTTTGGGTGCTTGTTTTTTCATAACTAACACCCATAAATGTTGAATAATTGATGCATGTGCCAGTTATGAGGATAAATTTGAACTGTGTAAAAACGTCAGTTCATAATTGCTTTACTTCTTTTTGGTTCACTATTTTAGATGCCTAAAATTAAGGAGCAGAATAACAGGAAGTCTTACTATTTTTGCAGTCAGACTTTCAGATAATGCAAATTCTCCAAGAAGGGAATTCAAAGCGAACTCAAGAAGCTACAGAAGCGAATATAACGTCGTCAAGAAGTCATGCACTTTTACAGGTATTATAGAACGAATAGGTTCTTATGTCAGGGTCTTTGGATTTTCTGCTTTCTCTGTACAAGTGCGTGGATTGTTTTTTGATTTGAGACGATCTTCATTAGTATCGCAAATCCATTCAATCAACCGTTCAATGTTTCAACGTATGAACTCACATAACTGTTGAAGTGATTCAGGTTTCACTGCTTAAACACAATCAACCTTACTCGAAGCTTTTCTTAATCGACTTAGCTGGATCAGAGAGAGCATCGAACACAAATGTGAGAGTAATTTTTTGGCATGGAACAAAACCAAATTTAACTTGAAGTTAGATCCAAACTCATCATCGGGCTACCGTATTTGGAAAACGCCTGTTCTCGCTGTTGCGAGTAGTTTATGTTCTTTAAATATTTGTTCGACTGAACCTGTTACTTTGAGTATTCTCGAGCTCGACATCTTGAAAAGTCTTTCTTTCGTCTATGGAAGAAAGACAATGGATTTTGGAAATTTCTTCCTGGTGGGTTCGCTATTATAATAATTGTATAATTTTGAATTGTCGCTTGAGTCTCATCAAATTTCTCACTCGTTTCTTTTCCTTGAAATCGTTTTCCATGGTGGTACTCTTTCTACGAGTGCAGACGGATAGCTTGTTCCGCATGCTCCTGGTCTTGGAAGATGCTTGTAGCCGCCTGAGGTCTCTATGTTCATCTTATCCATCTGTCATCAACTCTTCTCATCTCCTTATCGGCCTACTTACGTTTTGCTTTCAAACTATAGTTTCCTAGAAGACGGGTATTTCTCGATTGTTAGAACTGTGCTGTACGGTTCGATGTTTTATTGAACGGCTTGATATTTTCTACGCCGATTTTGCTTCCGAAGTCACCATTCGGGCGCTCTATTTGTAGTAGGCGAAATGTTTGAGTAATGAGACATCAATGCACGTTTTAACTGCGCGAAGGAGCTCTCTAAGTGCCGCTGAGTCAAACCAATGGCTCCCTTAAAATGCCATGCTCTTCTGCTGCAGCTGTGCTTCTGCACAATCTCTCATTCGTGCCGTTTTCCATACCATTTAACAACCTACGCGCCTGCATGTAGGCTTCTGTTAGCAAAGAATAACCCATCTCTACCTGCTTTCCATAGCACAATGGATTTTCATTAACTAGGTTTCTTCCGAAATCCCACATTTCTATTAGTTTTTTTTCGTTGAACTTCCGACATTGTCTCTGTTCATCTAGTACTCTTTGAAAAAATTACAGAATCTTACTTTCTCAGCTGGTTGGGTTCAATCAAAAGTTATTCATGTGCTCAATATTATCCATGCCTAAAGAACGGTGAAAAACCTAATCGCATAGTGTTTTCAAACAACGCTACGGTCATACCTCTTGTGTTAGATGGCCTTCAGCTACAGCCTACACTTGTGTTTTGGACATATGTACCTATGTAAGTTGCATGAAATGCGTGTAAAACACTCGGGAGTCTGCTGTGGTGTCTCTAGTCTTGATGCTGCCTGTATCTTCATGCTTTTAAATGCAACTCAAACTTCGAAGAGTATAAGGAAGGATATGACATAGGCTTTCTTGGTCGGAAATTTCGGAATATGGTACGAGGGTAATGGGGCGAGAAAAGTTGGACTAGGGTTTCCGTAATCTGTTCCAGATAATAATGGCAAATGATGCGAATCTGATCTCCTTTCATCAAGGTTAATAACGGCACATTATATTTCCATTGGTCCTGAAAGCATTTCTCTAGGTTTATAGCTTTTGGAACTTTCACAAGTATTTTCGCTATTTTATATCCGTGCTGATGGAAGTCCATAGAAAGGTTTTCTGCGGCTGGAATTTATTACTTCCCTATGTCAGTTGTATCACTTCAGATTTCGTTTTAGTTTTTTTTTCTCATGCAACTCCATTGGTATTAGAAAGAATGCGTTACGAACTTCTTCGTTGAACAACACTAGTTTTCCCGATCATTCTTTCTCATCACCATTCGTGTACTGGAAGCAATTAATCCGGAATATTTTTGGCATGTGAAGCTTTTCTACCCTTCCCTTCTGGGTGATGAAGGTTTCTTGTACAGATCGTAACTGGGTCAAATCTTTGTACAGAAAAAGCAATTATTGGATGTACACTCTAAGCACGGCGTTACAGCAATGCCAAAGACGCATCATATTGCTTTCCTGAGGCCGCCTATTACGAGGCTATTGAGATTGTTGATGAATGAGCAAGATTTATTTTTCTCTGGAGTCGTAAGGTAGCTTTACTGTTACGTCCTCAAGTAATTTACCACAATAAACAGCAAAAAAAACAAATCAAATCGAAGGCCAGAAGCACTTGGTACGAATTTAATAACAAATTAATAAAGACTAGCAGATTAATAGGCAATACTCTTGTAAACCAATTAACCAACCTCTCGTGGAACCTAGGACAATTTCCCATTGTGCGGTCCCTCTTTTATCAAGATGGTGGCAATTCTTGGCATTAGTTTGCTCTTATCTGGATTTCGCATTGAAGACGTCAAATTACTCCTTAGCATGGACGATCTTGTTGGGCTTGAAACCTTATCGTACATTATGGTTCGGCACCCTGTGTCATTTTTGAGCTACCAAAACGGAACTGTCACCTTGTGAAGTGATTTGTTCACTTGTTCAATTAAAAAAAACCTATACATAATTTCGCTGCCTAGAATTTCAGCCGTAGATTTTTCTTCAAAATGGTGAAACATGAGCAGTAAAAGAGGATTTTCACCCTTTAAGTCTGCCTAGAGAGCGTCTGGCGCAGTAGTTGGAGGAGCCACTGCGACACGCACGTGGAATCGATACCTGCACCCATGGCCCACCAGGTCTTCCATCTCTCCAGGGTCGGCAAATTGTTACCAGACTTGTCTTGGAGGATAGGAGCACTGGCTCGATACATCGGTAGACCACCGAGAGTCATTGTAAAGACCAGATATGCATTCAATCACCTCCAACAACACGTAGTGAAGTCGAATGCATGGCGCATCCCTAAGGTTCTGATCAACCCCAAGAACTTTATCCTTTATCCTTTAAGTGTGAGTAAGAAAGTTCGCTCAAAATTTTTTACTAGCTGTAGTTATATAGTTATCTATTAGCTGTAGTTTGTGCTCAATGAAGCCCCAAACACATGTGAGGAACACATCTTTTTTTCTCAATCTTTTGTTTTAACTTTTTAAAGTTATCCTTGAAAAAGCTGGCTCAGTTTTATAACTGTGCTATTCACTTGAATTGACACCGAGCACAGCTCATTTAATTTATAGTTTATGGATATGGATAGTTTAGCATTGCTCATTTTTAGAATCGTGGTCAACGTCTTAAGGAAGGCGCTGCCATCAATAGATCTTTACTTGCTCTTGGGAATGTGATTAACTCACTTAGTTCCAGTAAGCTAACATTTTGCTTTGTCTTATAAGTTATACTTTTAGTGAGAAAGTGGGTAGACAATACAAAAGCAATTAAGAAATCTCCACTTGCATCTATAGAAATGAAGGACGATGAAGTTACTTTTCGTTCGTTTATTTCAATTCCTACTAGAAAAGAGTGAATGTGTCGAATATGGTTATGAAGTAAAGCTGCAATCTCTATGCACTGCTTATAAATCGTAAAGTTTTTGCTTTATTACTACCTTACTACTTACCTTATTACTACTTACTACTATTACTTTACCGTTTGTGCTGTTGAGGCGTTTGACCCAGTAAGTTGCGCATAAGTGTACCTTTCCAGGCTCTGAAGAAGGCGATTCTGCCGAGACGTCAGCTACAGTTGTGTTGTATGTGTGTTATTGTAAGAAAGTAAACGTATGTTGTTTAACAACCTCGCGATTGCTGAGAAAGAAAACGACGAATTTATAATCCAACGCCGAGGTTAATAGAAAGTCGATCCTAGGAACCTAGATCGATAGGACTAGCTGAGAGACAGGCGAAGCGAAGAACCCGGATGGTGTGGTGGTGAAGTGCGCTGCTCCCCGGTAAGGACAACAGCGCGTGTTCGTTCCCCACCGCATACACCTGCGGTCCGGCATTTTGCAAATATCTCAGCATTACATACGAATTATATTTCGCAACATACCCTGCCATTAAGAACAAAAAGGCAGTAAATAAAAGGGTTAAAATTGTGATCCTAGGAACCGTTTTTTACTACCGTTGTAAATAGGGCGCGTATGGCACAGTAGTCGGAGGCACCCTGCAACACACACGTGGAATCGATCCACGCGCCTGTAGTCCACCAAGTCTTCCATTCCTCCGGGGTCGGCAAATTGGTACCAGACTTGTCTCGGAAGAGAGCAACACTGGCTCGATACATCGGTAGGCCACCGCGAGTCATTGCATAGGCCAAATGTGCATTCAATCACCCCTAACAATGCTTAATGAAGTCGAATGCATCCCTCAGGGATTGATCAACGCCGAGAACTTTATCCTTTTATCCTTCCACTACCGTTGTGTGTGATCGAAAAAGTTTTTTGAATAGTTTAGCTATGACAATGACTACTGTCATGTATTTTTTGTAGTATCTGCTCATTGGTATATTTTACTTCCTATAATAACAAGCGAGGAAGTTGCCAAAACTTGAATACTCAACCTCACTTAAGCTATAAACTTATAAGCACCATGCTTCATTACACTTACTTACTTAATTAGCGGGTTAGCATTTACGAATACTCGATTTCATACCTTTATTTTTCAGATACAAAAGGGAAATATGTTAACTATAGAGATAGCAAGCTTACCCGACTTCTTAAGGACTCTTTAGGTAATCCGTAGAATTTGTCCTTTAACATTTCGCTAATAATAAAGTTAGTTTCTTCTAGTTTTTTGCAACTTTTGCACGAAACCTAAGTTACACCTTACTTATATTTTTTATGTGTTCAGCATATGAATTTCCTCATTGATACTTAACTGTTGAATAGTTTTTCAGGCGGAAATGCTCGAACGTGCATGATTGCGCACGTCACTGCGGCCAGTGGACATTATGAAGAAACGTACAATACACTCATATATGCTAACAGAGCAAAAAATATTACAAATAAAGTAATAGTAATTTACGTATTGAAAAAAGCAGTCATCAATACACTTGATGGTGATTTCCAGGTGACAAGGAATCGACCGGCTTCAGCCGATCAGCCCTACACAGACGCAATGCGGGAGATGTGTCGTGAACACGACAACAGAAACATTGCACATGCTTCCTCCTCAAGCCAAAGTGGGTCTCATTAACTGTAATTGCAGAAAGTGGCACACACTGAAGATTCGTCCTGTGGAAATGTTGGAAAACATTTAAATTCGTGCTTGAGATTCTTGCAAATTTGCATTGTTTTCTTTTCACACGATGTCTTTGCATTATATGGAGTACCTAAACTAAGAATTCCAATAGCGTTCAAGAGAAAGCGATAGTCAATACGCACATTATGTTCACCATCGCTTGGCAGAGAGATCGCTCTGCATCGTCTCTGTGCCAGTCCGCTGCGTCTTCAATTACCTTTTCGATAAATGAACTGCCTGAGGATCTGAGCAGTTGACATGTTTTGAAGAACCTTTTCTCTGTCACTCTAGAAGAAGCTGCTTTTACAATGGTAATTTGTTTAGAAATTTATGTACGATCCGTAATTTTATTTTTTTTCATATGTTTAAATTGTTCATCTTATACGAGATTGTTATGTAACCTTTATTCGGTTAACATTCCGACCTCTTCGACTTCATCAGAGCCGATGATTCAAGTCGATGCTCCACAGTTGTTCGTCTTCTCGATGTGGCGACCTCATCTTCGTATCGAGTTGGATCTTCCTCAGTGGAGCATCTCTTGAACTCACCAGGCAGCGCTCTTTTGTATAGGGTGCTGGTTGTTGATAATACTAATTAGCGGGTGATAACAGCTTGTTTCTCCCGGACAATCCATCCTGCAAAAGTCCGCATTGTTGTCGGCTAGCGAAGAGCGGAATAACATTATTTTGAAAATCAATTTTCTCTTCACCTCAGGCTAATTAACCAATAGATTGTAACTGGATCATATTCTGTTCTGTAACTGGATTACATTCTCGACGGTATTGTGACGTGTGACGAGAAGTAGATCTTCTACGACAACCGGCGAAGGTCAACTTAGTGGTTGGACCAGGATAAAACTCAGTAGCACTTCAACAAGGTCGAAATTCCACCGAAAGAAACATATTCTGACCGTTTTGTGGTCTACAGACAGTTTGATCCGTGGCAGCTTCCTGAATCCTGATGAAACGATTTCGGCGGAGAAGTACGTTCAGCAAATTGACCAAATGCACCAGTGAATTAAACGGATGTGTCAGCATTGGTTAACAAAAAGCGTCAATCCTTATTTACGATAATTTATGGGCAAACGTCGTGCTATCGATATTACAGAGGTTGAAAAAATTGAGCTACGAAGCTATGCCTCACGAACCACATTCTTTGGATCTCTTGCCTACCATCTAACACATCTTCAAGCATATCGACAAGTCCTCAGAAACTAAACTGAAGCCGGAACTGGCAACAATGACTTTATTCGGAAGTTTAGGATCTTATGCGTCTGCTATACATAAAATTTTCCCGCTGACAAGAATGTGCAAATCTTATTGGTTCTCATTCTGATTTACATATTTGTTCTGACGTGAAATATGCCACTTGAAAGGTATACGTTGAGATTGTGCCACCATTATCAGGCGACCTAATATTTTCAAACTGGAATTTAAAAAGTGTATACGGCAGAAGGGATTTCAACTCCAGCATGGTAGCATTCGACATTAACGATACTTCAAAGGACACTGCCATGTCCTGTTGAACGAAATTCCGTCCATTTCAATCATTTCCTATTGTCCTCCCAACGGTTTACCGCCTCATCGTGGTTGAAAAGTGTTCCTGCATGTTGGGCTGCGACGTGCAGCGGGGAGATCGATCCCTCCAGTAGGGTCTCCCAAATTGGGAAGGAGTCCGGCGTTTTCATCAGGAAGCCCAGCTAAGAGTAAACCAGTACCAGGATCCACCACCGTCCTGGTATCAAACTGGTCGCATGGTGGCAAATCTGCTCTGATCCGCAAAGGCTGCCACTGCTTATGGTGATGCCGACGTAGGGCAGACTTTGGCCAGGCTGTTCTCGGAACTCGAATGAACGACGATGGCTAAACCTACAAATCTCCGAGGAATGGAGATTATGCTGGAGTCCGCACAACCAGTGAAGACAAGCCATTCAAGTATCAAGTATCAAGTATTTTCTATTGCAAAATAAAGTCAATAGCACTAAGAGGCAAGAAAGAAGATTTATAGATATAGATAAAATATATGTACTTAAAAATAAAAGGATGAAGTTCACTGTGCTGAACAATCCTTTAAGGGATGCGCCATGCATTCGACTTCAATAAGCATCGTTGAAGGTGATTGAATGCAAATCTGTTTTCTACAGTGACTCGCAGTGACCAGCCGATAAATCGATCCAGTGCTGATATTCTCCCAGAGAAGTCTAGTACCAGTTTGCCGATCGCGGAGAGATGGAGGGTTTGGTGAGCTTGGTGTGCATGAATCGATCCCATGTGTATTGCAGTATAATCACTGCTCTACATGCGCCATACGCTATATGCGCGTACATATGAAATAGATACATCAAGGAAATATAGATATAAGTAGGATATATATGATGAAGTATAAACAAAGGATTCATGAATGTTAAAAATAGATGTACAACAAATTTTGCATTTTATGGGTACAACTGCGAAAAATCTAATAGTCTTAGGAGATATGTCTATACATGATTTAAGGGCTGAATTAAATTACCTCTGCGTGGATTGAAGTGAATGTGTGCTGCTGCCAATGTCTTAACAGAAATTTGGTCAGAATGAAACTCGGAATACTTTGCTGTCTAAAATTGCATTCAAATCATCTCAAAAAATCATCGGGATTAGTAAGGAATATTGTCGAAGATTTCTGTTTTTAGTTAATAAAATGGCTACGAACGATCGCTTCCGAGATGGCGCCAGATGGAATGGAAGTACGAGCATATCGAATGGTGTCATTAGTCGAAGACGACCCGAAACATTGGTGTAGTTTCAATAACTTTTATAAGAAAGCAATATTTAGACGATGCACCAAGTATAGATGCAAACAAAGCAGGGAAGACATGAAAAATTCGAAATCAAGATATACCAGTTTTTCAGAGTGAAAGACACGATTTCTCTTCCCTATTTAATCAGCTTAAGGAGCAGTACATGACTCTGTCTGATAAGCAGCAAAGATTTCGGTAAAGGAAATTTTAAGTATTCGTCTTAGGAAAGACAAGTCTTTATTTTATCTTATTAATCCAGTCATAGAGTATTTTCATGACTACAGGGAACGACTTATGCGAGCTAATCAAGATGCATACGAACTGGAGATGAACCGCACCTCTAAACTAGCCATTATTCATGCATGGGAGAAGCACAGCCAAACAGAGAAAGCAACTGAGAGCATCAGTCGCTTAAAGACAGAAGTATCAGAAATTGTGCGTTGTAGGAAATGTCAGGCAAAGCTGATTATGTCGTTTCTTTCCAAATGAGCTTTTACTTCATCTATTAAACGAAGTAAATCGGTGCAAGACGACGTAAGCAGTGATTATAAGGTCACGTTCAGGATGAACGACTACGTCAGATGGTAGATATACGACAGAAGCTTGAACGAGCTCTTCGTAAAGGTAGAGAAACTGCGAAAGCAGTTGAGACAAGACTGCGGTCACTAGGTCGTTCAAAAGAACAGCATGAGCTGATCGACCTTATCGTTCGAATGAATGACGTGCAAGCTGAAAGTTGGTATTAATACCGAAATTCGTTACTTAATTCATATTTCGTTGTGAATTTCGTGCTCTGGAAAGTTTTCTTTATTAAATCCGAAAGTATCAGGAATATCTGCTGTAAACGATCTCGCCATTCAGTCGTTAATCATGCAAAAAACGGATAGCTCAATGGCTAAGCTAACAAAATACGAAATGTTGGCCGAGAAATTGATCGAGGGGCAACTCAGTGGTAAGCATAAATCGATGAAGTACTAGACATTTCTCCCATTTTTTGGACGGATGTTGTTTTCAGGCAAGGATCGTGAACAACTTGAACAGGAGTACAGATTAGTGAAAAATCAGTTTCACTATCATTTAATTCCGCTTAAAAGCATTCACAGCGTAGTGTCATGGAATTCCCTACTTCTTCCAAAGTTTAACGCATTGCCTTTGACGTAAGTGTTTTTCAAAAATGTGAGCCAATTGAAATTCTCATTCTACATAACTGTAATAATTAATACAATGCAGTTCGGAGGGTCAGGAAAGGATAAACACACGGCTTGGAAAAAAAAGCGACCCCACCCAGCTCCCTCTTATTAATGATCGAGAGCGTGATAAAGACTCCGCAGTGGACTCTTGTGACGGTAGAGGTAGGTAATAGAATTCTATCAGTGCTAAAGATGAGTTTTCATTTTAATTTGATGAATGAGCATGATATTACCGTACGTTTCCAACTATTCAGAACGACGCAGAATGATGAGCTCTACTATCCCATGTCCACTAACTACCCCATACTCTGAATGTGCCCATCACAACTTACCCCTTAACACAAAGCGTCTCCATGAATGCAAAAAATACACAAAACTTGTTTTCCCGAGTGCGTGCGAAAAAGTTGTTCACCGCACATTTAATCTATGGCTGACGGTCAAAGGTTTTCTTGCTTAAATGGTCCTTGAGAGCTCAAAAAAGAAGCTAGCCGAAGGTCGAAGTTTTAATAAGCAGTGCGGAAGTACTTCCCAACCAAGGCTGCTCCTACTTAATTTATGTTAAGTTGTCGTTATCGTCGCGTGTGCACTATCGTGTGCTATGAAGATAAAATATCGAAGTAACTACTTTATAAACTCAGTTCTTAATCAGTCAGACACTTCCTAACTAATCTACTTTTTAGTAAGTTTTTTATTTTTTTCAGATTTTACCCAGTTGGGAACTAGTAAGTCCCCATATTAAAAGTTTTTCATGCCGTGTAGTGAGGCAAAGCCTTATTTGTCAGCCCTTTTTCTCCTAAACTTCTTGGATGACAATACTAAGGCTTTTCTAAGTCCTTATCGCGAGCAGTCAACAGCCCTCATTTTTTATTGCTTGTTTTTTACTTCATTAACCTGTATGTGAAATAATGAGTCAGTGTGGAAGAACACTAACACTATTTCCTCGAGTAATTCAGGTATAACAGGTATTTCAAAAATTCCTAAAACCCAAAAATTTTAGTAGGTGGGTTTTCTTCGGGTGAAGACGCCGTATTCTTTTTATTAAAAGATGATAATCGATGATAATAGACTTATTCTTATTGACGAGGTAATCTAATGCTAAATTCTTTTAGGTGAACCTACGTCAGACTCAACACTTTCCGTTCATTTGCCTCCTCTTCGGTAAAATCCTGTTGTGATCTTTTAACAGTGCATATATAATGCACTACAATAATTAATTAAAATAGCCTCTACTGAGCAGCAAAGTGATTGTCCATCCATTGTTCCTTCTTCATACTTGAGCGAATGCACAGGTGCATTCATGCTCCGAAGCGTAGGTTCCGAAGCATAGAGTACTTATCTATACCATATATGCTGTGATTTGGTGAAATTATATGTTATGAGTGATATTTACTATTGAACAGTTTTGTATGTGCTAAGTGGTAGCCGGTTTAATATTTTGCTCACATTTTATAAAGGTCTTACCTTGAAATTTCTCGATCTTATTACGTCACCAAAAATTATTTTTCAATGCATTTTCCCACGAAATTTAAGCCAAGCTTGGAAAAGTACGTGTCACGATGAAGCCTTCGGATGATTTTTGGGTATTTCCCTCCATCGTTAAAACTGATTAATATTGAGTAGTAAGGTTGAATCTTTCCCTCAGATATCTTAATGCCAATATTCGGACTAAATAAGGTGGAGCTGGCATCAAAGCCAACGAAAAACGTGAATGTGAGCCTGTGTAGTTTTTGTTAAGGGGTGCTCTACACAAATATATAAAAGATATATAGCATATGTTCTAGTAAACATAATAAATTACGTACGGAAATATACTCACTAGTTCTTCCTTTGCTCATCAAATAAATCGAGCAACAGCACAAGCTTGTCTCCGTTGAGTTGCCGAGATTCCTAGTGCTTCTGCTCATTCGAGGTTATCGCACTGAGTCGTATTTTTTCTTAAGATTTTCACGAAGAAGGTTGAATATCTGATCGCTAGAGTTCTTACTGTGCACTCGACATTACGAAGAACATATTCACTAACGGTTTTCGTCGACCAGGCATTCAATATTGATCGCCAATGTATGCCGCATCATCTAATGTGCTCTCTCATTTTCCCGGTGCTGCATATTTTTATCGTCATCCTCCTGGCAAAGCATTTGATCCTCCATTCTAAAAACGTAACGCCAAGGTTTCCCAGTTGTACCTGAAAGCAATAAGGATCACACAGTCGAGAATATGGACACCGTGCTAGATATTCTTTCTTCTCACATGCTTGATGTTAGCGCAAGGTAGTCATGTTGCACATTTCATTTTACTCAGTTTTAGAGTTTAGTTGTTTATCACGTTGTCTTCCTGTGCCCTACTTTCATTGCTGAAGCATTTAAGAACAATTGTTCCGTCTGAATTGAATGGGGTATCAAAAATCATTAGTTTCCCACGCTTTCTCCAGGTTCAGGGAAATAACTCTTTCCATATGCGCTATTCAAATTGGCAAACACTGCCATTAGCAAAGAGAAAACTCCGCAGATTTTAGCAATTACGAATGACTTTCACTCGCACGTAATTCCACTCTTGTCTCCTAACGACGTTCTCGAGAGGGCCGCAAATAATTTTCTTCAACGTCTCTCTCTTTATATTAGTGATAATGTTAGAATGTCCTATAAAGTTGTTAGAGGACTTTGTGTCAACGGAGCGCCTTGTTTGTTTCAAGATTCCATGACCGCTACTCTCCCAACTACCCTGATGGCTCTTTATAAGTTGAATAAAGTGAAATGAAGCAGGACTTTTCACTAATAACAAACATTTTGCATAATACTTTTATTGTTTCAAATAATACATGTATAGTAGTCCTGTTGTTCGTCAAGTGACTCGAACGAGTGCCAGTAAATCTTCCATTTTTCTCTCTCGCGCGCAAGAGTAGCCCAGTGGCTTCTGGTCGCTATAGAGATTCGTCGAGCATCATATCTTCCTTCTAGGTTCTTCGTGAAGAACTCTGACCATCGAGACGGTGGTCTTCCTGCAGTGCGTTTAACATACCGAGAAATCCAGTCACTAACGGCTACTGTCCAACGGGTGCCATCCACACGCACTACATGTTCGGCCCACCTTATCTTCTGTTTGGGGTACAGAACGGCATCTTTGATTTTTGATCGTTGACGCAGATCGGAGCTTCGGATTCCATCCCTTACATGTGTGGAACAGGATACTCCTAGCATCGCCCTTTCTACTGCGCGTTCGATAACGCTGAGTGACCTTTCATCCTGTTTACGTAGCGACCAGGTTTCTAACGCACACGTTAGCGCAGGAAGTACCGATGAGCCGAAAAGGTGGGAACGAAGTCGGATGTTCTTTGTTCTCTTCACTACATCCTCGATGCTCTTGAAAGCTCGCCATGCCGCTCGTTTTCTTCTGCTCAGCTCTGGAGCTAAGCCGTTCAACATGTTGATTTGCCGACCTAGATAGACATAACTGGAGCATTCGGAGACATTCGTTCCGTTGAGCGTGAATGGGGCATGCGAAACCAATCCATTCTTCATGAACATCGTTTTTGTGAGATTTAGTCGAAGGCCAATCTTTCCACAGGCTTTATCAAAGCCGGCAAGCATACGTTCAGCTTAGCTAATGTTTGGTGTTCTAAGGATGGTGTCATCAGCAAAGCGAAGATGGTGTAACTGCCAACTATCGATTTTCACTCCCATATTATCCCATTCTAATGTTCGCATGACGTTCTGAAGGGTGGCGGTAAACAATTTTGGCGAGATGGTATCAGCTTACCTAACTCATCTTTTGACGTCAATGTTAATATCGTTGTAGAATGGTGATACCTTGGTTGTGAAATTTTTGCACAGCTCACGAAGAATCTTTATGTACTGAGTAGGGACTCCTTGACTATCAAGGGCCTCTAAGACTGCTTCTATCTCAACTGAATCAAATGCCTTCTGCAAATCGATGAAAGTGAGACAGAGCGGTTTTTTATGCTCTCACAATACTTCAGTGAGCTGTGTTACCGTGTGAATGTGGTCCATCGTACTAAATTCTCCTCGAAATCCTGCTTGCTCACATGGCTGTCCTTCGTCCAGTGTTCTGTCAATCCTGTTTAGGACAACTCGAGTGAAAAGTTTGTAGGCAACAGACAACAAGCAGATTGGGCGATAGTTACCGATATCGTGCAAGTCACTCTACTTGAACAATGACACGATCATGCTGGTCTTCCACTGAGTAGTCACCTTACATTCAGACAGGAAATGTGTGAAGAGCAGAGCCAGCGTGTTTACGAAGACTGGTGAAAGGTTCTTCAGGTGTTCTGGTCTTACCCTGTCCGGACCTGGTGCTGTTCGATTTCTCACCGACGAAATGGCATGTTGCATTCGGAAGGGAGAACCGGTGGTTACAGCATATCCATCCTCCTTTATTTCGTATGACAGAAGGTGGACAGGCTATCGAAGAGATCCGAGTAGTATTCGTAATTGATTTTCTCCATTGCCTTTCTGACGCTGTAATTGTTCCGTTTGGGCGCCAGAGAGCAATCATTTTGGTATTGTACCTGGCGAAGCTTCGGTGGGCTTTGCGAATGGTTTTTCCAGCCTTTGCATCTTCGGCCATTGCTGCTACTCTTTTCTCTCTAAGATCTTCTTTTATCGCCTCTCTGCATTTACTTGCAAATTCGGATGTTAGTTCGCGGCTGCTTACAGCTCGTGCGATTCCACGCTGGCGTATCAGCTCGAGTGTTTCTGCACACAGACGTGTCTTGGTGACCTTCGAACTCTCAGCTTTCATAGCGCTAACCTGAAAATATTGAATGAGCCGATCGTACTCTTTGTCGTTATTATCGTCAGCGGCATCTTCCCAACAGCCGACTAATGAATTGAATAAGTCCCAGTTACGGTGGTTCTGGGACTTCGGTTTTGGAATTTAGCGGCTTTTACTCCTTTCCGCGAGAAATAGAATCTTGCACAAAGGGGGCGGTGGTCTGATCCCGTGTAGAATTTTGGGACAACAGCGACATCGGTTAGGCAAGGCCTTCTATTTACTATGATGTGGTCTATTTCGTTATGATACTTCCCATTGAGAGACTCCCACATCCAGCGCTGAGGGTGGGGCTTCTGAAATTGCGAGTTACCATAGATTGTCTTGATCGCCATGACAAGCTCAGAGAGCCGCTCACCCTGTTCGTTTTATTCTAATCCGTGGGTCCCAATGTGACGTTCTTCAGACGTTGTTCTTGGTCCAATCTTAGCGTTGAAATCTCCAATGATCACCTTGAAGAAGGTATGGTCTTCTCTGTAGAAATTCTCTAAGTCCATATAGAACGCTTCGACTTCTTCTTCGTCATAGTTTGATATCGGCGCGTAAACGACGATGATGGTCAGAGCCGGAATTGATCCACGTCTTTCTAATCGTAAACGTCCGATTCGGGTTGTAAGTTGTTCGAATGAATCGATGTTCATGGATAAACTCGTGTTGACGAGAAAGCCGACACCGCCGACTCCTCT
>UYYA01003900.1:0-114221 GCA_900624975.1 Angiostrongylus costaricensis | reverse complement strand
AATCCGTGGGTCCCAATGTGACGTTCTTCAGACGTTGTTCTTGGTCCAATCTTAGCGTTGAAATCTCCAATGATCACCTTGAAGAAGGTATGGTCTTCTCTGTAGAAATTCTCTAAGTCCATATAGAACGCTTCGACTTCTTCTTCGTCATAGTTTGATATCGGCGCGTAAACGACGATGATGGTCAGAGCCGGAATTGATCCACGTCTTTCTAATCGTAAACGTCCGATTCGGGTTGTAAGTTGTTCGAATGAATCGATGTTCATGGATAAACTCGTGTTGACGAGAAAGCCGACACCGCCGACTCCTCTACTGTCGCATGTTCCGAGGAACAGTTCTTCTCCGGTGCCATAGACGGCGTTGAAAGGCGTCTTCTCGTCTCGGCCAGGCCGATAGCGTTGCACTTTATTCCTCTTGCTTGCATGAGCAAGTTTTCTCTCGAGGACTCGGATACAAGTGTATGTGCATTGTAGGTACAGATCGTCACCATAGCTCTTTGAAATCCATGCAGCTTCCATTGGCCCTGAGATTTTAGCAACGTTTCCGTACTCATCCTACCCAACGCTGCGAAATTAAGGGCTCTTTCGGGGTTAGGGGAATGAGGCCTATTTCTTCAACTGCGTTTTGCTTTTTGATACCCTCGTATAGCTTGCTGGGCTCTGAACGCGGGGCTGGGTATACTCACGGGTAGCCTGCCAGGCTCTTCCAGAGTGGACATGGAGCATATTTGTTGGAGGTGACGCCTAACCGCCTCCCATATACTTCTCAGTCACTTGATTGCAGGTGTTTAGCCGAATTGACTCGTAGAACACATTCCGCACAAGCGAGATCGGACCCACACACGCATGCATGAATACGCCTCGCAAATACAGAAAGTATGTGCTAAATTGGCGCAACAGAAACAGGGACTCCATCCTCTGGACCCATCTGCGTCTCAGGGAAGCAAAGGTCGCTATTGCTCTGCGATTAACCCCCTATCTGCTACCTGGTGATGCGCAACGTAGCCTGGCGACTAACCGGCTCAAGATCCCTCATATGGGGGAGATCCGTGGACAGAAGTATTAAATAAAGGAATATCCCTGAATAATACATTGCCGTCGGGATTGACACTAATCCCATAGAGACTCGGCTACCTAATAACAGGCGGGACATACAAGCAACAAGAAGAACCCGACATTTATATAGTTCCCGCAGCCAGTATCACACAAGCCTTCTATGAGATAACCGAATCGGAGGAGAATCCTTGGGCATTCGAATCATCCGCTGAGAACGAATTTATGGGATCCAACAAACAAGGATTGCAACAACAAAACACGGTGATCTGGAAACAATTTCAGGAAACGATAGAAAAACGAAAAGACGGATACTACGTGCACCTTCCCTGGAAGAACAATGCAACAACGTTACCAGACAATAAACGGTTACGAACAATAATAACAAAATTTAAACAGGATTCCAAGATGCTGCAAGAGTACCATGAAACTATTGCAAGTGAATTAGATCAAAACATCATCGAAGAAGTTGACGAATCTAAACCATCGGACGGTTCAGACATACACTATCTACCTCATCACGCCGTGCTCACGCCGCACTAAGAAACAACGAAAATGCGAATTGTTTACGACGGGTCACAAAAGGGGCTCCATCATTAAACGAGGTACTTCACCATGGAACCAATTTCCTGCCTCAGATATGCGATATTCTGCTTCGATTCCGCTTTGGTAACATCGCATTAACTAGCGATGTTAAAAAAGCCTTTCTACAAATACGACTGTACGAACAAGATAGAAATGCCACACGATTCCTTTGAATGCGCGACATCTCAAAACCCTTCGAGCAACAAAATATGGTCGCCTACAGATTTACACGCGTTACTTTTGAACTGAACTGCTCACCATTCCTCTTAGCGGGAACAATCAAGTATCATTTAAACAACTGTTTACATGACCCAAAGTTGGTCGAAGATCTCGCCAACAACACATATGTGGACAACGTTGTCCTCACGGCGACATCAGTACATGAGGCATTTAAGAAATATAAAAAATCGAAACGAATATTCTGCGATTTGAGTATGAATCTCTTCGAATTTGTTAACAACAACCAACAACTTACGGAAGGAATACCTCAAGAGGAATTGTCAAGGAACACCACCCAAAAAATTTTGGGAATAAAATGGAAATCTCAGGAGTACAAACTCTTTGACTCATGTCAATATCCCGAAAAACCGAAACTGACAAAAGAGCCAGAGTCGAGTAGATAGCCTCTACTCATGATTCCATGGGATTGATCATCCCACTTACACTGGAAGGAAAATTGTTTCTCCAACACCTATGGAACTACGAGTAGACATGGAATTCATTGCTTTCAAGCGAAGACCAAGAACAATGGAACATTATAGTAGAAGATGATATTGGATTTGAAGGCAAAATTCCACGAGAAATCATCCAAATCGGTGTCCCAACTAAACTAGTTCTTTTCGCAGACGCAAGCAAGCAGTGTATGGCCACTTGCGCATACATAGTCTCAAACAATGAATTACAGCTACTTATGGGAAAGTCCAGGTTGCCTTCACGCAAGGATAACCCTTCTATACCAACAGTCGAATTAAATGCCTTAACAATGGGCAGACTGTGCAACTAGAGGACCCAACAAACACGAACTAGAAAACCATATGTGGTGGAAAGGACCTGAATTCATTAGGCAAACATTAAACCACCACAACACCAGTCTCTTTACTCTAACGCCCAACAATAACGAACCCGAGAGTTGCACCACCATACTCTCTGTCGGAACTTTCGAAGAGGAGCTACTGAATTGGGCACAGCCTAACCAGCTTTAATCGGCGTAGCGTACAATAGCCTATGTACTTAGGTACATATGCAAAATAACAGTAAAGCTGCGACCAGAGTTGAGACAACGAATATGTCAGACCGTTCCAGAACTCAATGCAACATCATCAAAACCTTACGTTACAGCACCAGAGCTTAAAACCGCACTCAAAATATTAGTTGCAATCATCAACATGTTCACTTTACCTCCCTCCCAGAAAGAACTATTACGAAATTGATTCCTTTTAGAGACAACGATGGAATCATCCGTTGTAGAGGACGACTAAGACATGCGAATGTGCTAATCGACACACGCCAACCTATCCTCATTATAAATAATACTAAAATGGCGGAAATTATCGTACATGACGCACACCTGCCATTCCACTGCAGTACGAGCCAAACAATGCTCAGAATTAAAAAAAAATTTTGGATTGACAAATTAAGGAGTCTGGCAAGAAAAATTAGCGTGCCATACAAATATCCAACAATGGAAGATCTGCCAGGTAGGCGGGTGGTGCGATCATACCCATTCGAACATGTAGGAATAGATTAGATCGGCCCACTGTCAGTTAAGCGCGACGAATACGTAAGAAAAATCTAAGAGATAATCATCATATGTGCAACCACAAGACTGCTTCACCTCGAACTGGTGCACAACATGTCAACAAATGCACTACTACTAGCACTCCGAAGATTCTTCGCGAGAAGAGGGGTACCGTCCACTATCACTTCGGACAACGCACCAAACTCTTCTCTAGGGGAGCAAATACTACGAGCTGCCATCCTTCCAATTATAGAAGACTCTATGTTTGCAAAGACCATGGTAACGAGGGAATTACGTGGAAGACAATAACGCCTTATGCCCCGTGGCAAGGGGCATTTTACGAACGTCTCATAAAATCCGTAAAACACTCCCTTTACAAGGTCCTGCAAAAGAAAGTCCCAACGGAGGTGGAGTTAGAAACACTTATAGTGGAAGTCGAAGGAAGTCTCAATAACAGACCACTCACATATATCGAGGACGAGTCTGATGATCTCGTCATACTATGACCTATCAACTTCATTCAACGTGACGTGATAATCACATACCCGTTTGAGTCCATTAGAGAACATCACAATGATAAAGGCTACAAGCCACAAGAAGAAGAGAGTAAACTTCGCACTGGTTCTACTATCTAGTCACGAGTTAATAGAGTCACATGTCTGCTTGTAATCGTCATACATCTATTCTTGCATATTCTGTAAATTGCCTCTTAACGACCACTTTATTCAATTGCCTCGCAGGTGGCTGAAAAGGGAATCAACAGTAGTCAACTGAATGTACATTTCAGCATCTTGCGTCCCAAAAACTTTCCGAACAAACACCTGCACCTTTCCACATGTAGCCCCATCAGATTGTGCAAGTAGAAAAACATTTAAAACCTCTCTCTGTGCGCTGTCTTTAGCTCTCTCTGGCAAAGCTCCACCCACTACAGAAGTAATACAGGCAGCCCATGGGCACTCGTCTTCAGGTGTTAGCCGCTTTCATCCGGTCCCTCAATTCCTCAGAGCTCCAATTCCAGTGTCCGCTTTGCTTCCTTCGAGTGCATCACTCGTTCCCATTTCAATCTCGCTCGTATTCACCCAGCTTACGTATCGCCAAATATCACATATTATTATTGTATTGTTGTTGTTACTATAAATTGTTATAACCCAAATTCGAGGTTTTCCTCGGCAGTCACGGAAAAAAGTCCCACGTGGCGAATTCATACAAAGTCGAGCATTCCACGTACAGCTGGCGGTCAAAAGAAAAATCCGATCAACTTCCTAATCCACTGGCCAACTAGCACATCTTGAATGGTTTTCCCTATTTCCTTTCTGGACGCTGTAACTGTTCGGTCTGGGCGCCAGAGAGCAATCATTTTGGTATTGTACCTGGCGAAGCTTCGGTGGGCTTTGCGAATGCTTTTTCCAGCCTTTGCATCTTCGGCCATTACTGCTACTCTTTTCTCTCTAAGATCTTCTTTTATCGCCTCTCTGCATTTTCTTGCAAATTCGGACGTTAGTTCGCGGTAGGCTGCAGCTCGTGCGATTCCACGCTGGTGTATCAGCTCGAGTGCTTCTGGACACAGACGTCTCTTGGTGACCTTCGAACTCTCAGCTTTCATAGCGCTAACCTGAAAATATTGAATGAGCCGATCGTACTCTTTGTCGTTATTATCGTCAGCGGCATCTTCCCAACAGCCGACTAATGAATTGAATAAGTCCCAGTTACGGTGGTTCTGGGACTTCGGTTTTGGAATTTAGCGGCTTTTACTCCTTTCCGCGAGAAATAGAATCTTGCACAAAGGGGGCGGTGGTCTGATCCCGTGTAGAATTTTGGGACAACAGCGACATCGGTTAGGCAAGGCCTTCTATTTACTATGATGTGGTCTATTTCGTTATGATACTTCCCATTGAGAGACTCCCACATCCAGCGCTGAGGGTGGGGCTTCTGAAATTGCGAGTTACCATAGATTGTCTTGATCGCCATGACAAGCTCAGAGAGCCGCTCACCCTGTTCGTTTTATTCTAATCCGTGGGTCCCAATGTGACGTTCTTCAGACGTTGTTCTTGGTCCAATCTTAGCGTTGAAATCTCCAATGATCACCTTGAAGAAGGTATGGTCTTCTCTGTAGAAATTCTCTAAGTCCATATAGAACGCTTCGACTTCTTCTTCGTCATAGTTTGATATCGGCGCGTAAACGACGATGATGGTCAGAGCCGGAATTGATCCACGTCTTTCTAATCGTAAACGTCCGATTCGGGTTGTAAGTTGTTCGAATGAATCGATGTTCATGGATAAACTCGTGTTGACGAGAAAGCCGACACCGCCGACTCCTCTACTGTCGCATGTTCCGAGGAACAGTTCTTCTCCGGTGCCATAGACGGCGTTGAAAGGCGTCTTCTCGTCTCGGCCAGGCCGATAGCGTTGCACTTTATTCCTCTTGCTTGCATGAGCAAGTTTTCTCTCGAGGACTCGGATACAAGTGTATGTGCATTGTAGGTACAGATCGTCACCATAGCTCTTTGAAATCCATGCAGCTTCCATTGGCCCTGAGATTTTAGCAACGTTTCCGTACTCATCCTACCCAACGCTGCGAAATTAAGGGCTCTTTCGGGGTTAGGGGAATGAGGCCTATTTCTTCAACTGCGTTTTGCTTTTTGATACCCTCGTATAGCTTGCTGGGCTCTGAACGCGGGGCTGGGTATACTCACGGGTAGCCTGCCAGGCTCTTCCAGAGTGGACATGGAGCATATTTGTTGGAGGTGACGCCTAACCGCCNTGACAAGCTCAGAGAGCCGCTCACCCTGTTCGTTTTATTCTAATCCGTGGGTCCCAATGTGACGTTCTTCAGACGTTGTTCTTGGTCCAATCTTAGCGTTGAAATCTCCAATGATCACCTTGAAGAAGGTATGGTCTTCTCTGTAGAAATTCTCTAAGTCCATATAGAACGCTTCGACTTCTTCTTCGTCATAGTTTGATATCGGCGCGTAAACGACGATGATGGTCAGAGCCGGAATTGATCCACGTCTTTCTAATCGTAAACGTCCGATTCGGGTTGTAAGTTGTTCGAATGAATCGATGTTCATGGATAAACTCGTGTTGACGAGAAAGCCGACACCGCCGACTCCTCTACTGTCGCATGTTCCGAGGAACAGTTCTTCTCCGGTGCCATAGACGGCGTTGAAAGGCGTCTTCTCGTCTCGGCCAGGCCGATAGCGTTGCACTTTATTCCTCTTGCTTGCATGAGCAAGTTTTCTCTCGAGGACTCGGATACAAGTGTATGTGCATTGTAGGTACAGATCGTCACCATAGCTCTTTGAAATCCATGCAGCTTCCATTGGCCCTGAGATTTTAGCAGCGTTTCCGTACTCGTCCTACCCAACGCTGCGAAATTGGGGGCTCTTTCGGGGTCAGGGGAATGAGGCCTGTTTCTTCAACTGCGTTTGGCTTTCTGATACCCTCGTATAGCTTGCTAGTCTCTGAATGTGGGAACTGGGTACACCCACAGGTAGCTTGCCATTCTCTACCAGAGTGGACATGGAGCTTATTTGTTGGAGGCGACTCTTAACCGCCTCCCATATACTTCCCAGTCACTTAATTGCAGGTTTTTGGCCAAATTGACTCGTAGAATACAATCCGCATAAGCAAGAACGCACCCACGCATGCATGCATGAATACGCCTAGCAATTACAGAAAGTATTTGCCAAATCGGAGCAACAGAAATAGGGAGTCCACTCCCTGGATTCACCTGCGTCCCAGAGAAGCAAAGGTCGCTTTTGGTCTGCAATTAACCCCCTTTCCGCCACCTGGGGACGCGTTACGTAGCCTCGCGACTAACCAACTTGAGATCCCCATGTGAGGAAGATCCGTGGGTCTTTCTAAATTGAATAAAGTGAAATAAAGCAGGACTTTTTACTAATAACTAGCACTTTGCATAATACTTTCATTGTTTCACATAATACATGGCAATGCGAAAGAACTAAAAGGCTGTAATTATTGTGTTATACTTTGTGATTTCGACCACATCCTCAGCTTAACTGGGTTCAATGCCGATTTCTCCTCCCTGATCATACCCGTTGACAGGGATGATTGATGACAGCACCGTTGGGGTAAAAGACCGGCTGAGAAAAAAGCAAAGCAAGAGTCTAAGTGGGGTAGTGTGTGTCACGTGAGCCACCGGAAAGGGTACGGAAGTCTCTTAGCAACCTCCAATTTTCCACTTTTTAGCAAAGGGTGATGGCCAAGTAGAGCATATTCCTTATCGATGTTGTTCGCAATACTGTTTTTTCGAAAACAGGATAAAAAGTGGATAAATCCGAAGTGGTAGTAATTTCGGAATTTCGTTTCCTGCGAGTTGCGGTCTTTTGCTTTTCCTCGAGGTAAAAAGCTGTAGGGCTGGTGCAGCGCAACGGTTAGAGGAGCCCTGCAATACGCATGGGACCGATCCCCGCGTCCATGGCTCACTAAGCCTTCCATCCCTCAGGAGTCGGAAAGTTGCTACCAGACTAGTTCGAGAAGATGGCACTATTGAACTGACAAATCGGTAAACTACTGCAAGTCATTGGATAGTACAAATATACATTCAAACACTTCTAGCCATGCTTCTTTCATTTTATTTCTCGCTGGGATCATTCAGATCGATCGCTATTAAGAATGGCTCTGGACTTGTCTCTTAGCACGAAAAGTTCAAGCCATTATGATCAACCAAGTTAACTTCTCACTTAGTTCATTCCACTCTAACTTGTGTGTCTCCATGTTAAGTACTTCAGATGTCCGCCTGCATTTCAACATTAGCGGTGAAGTTGTGTTAATTTCTTTATAAAAAGTATGATCTTCTATGTGGGGATTCTAAATGTTTATATTTTATGAGAAAATACCTCAGCCTCTTCTCATCCATTGCTTAGTGAAAAGCACGAATGACAATGATAATCAAAGCTGCCATTAGATCACACCTTTTCAACAAAGAACGCCCGATTTTGATTATTAGTTGCTCAAGAGAATCTATGTTCGTGATTAAGCTTGTGCTGAGAAGAACAACAATAAGGCCGCCTTCCTTCCGTTGGCTGTTCCGAGAAACAGTTCCCTTTTATCATAAAAGGCTGTACCTTCTTATGCCGAGACATTGTACCTGATTTTCATAGCGTAATTACAAGATTCAGATGCTAGTTTGCGTGAGCTCTTGATTGTGGGTTTTGAGTTGAGTCGAAGTTTAAGATATAACCCTAGTGCATGTATGTTCTCATGCACAACTGCATGAATATCTATCCAAAGATAGCAGAGGCGTATGTTAATTAGGCACTAGAAGAACTGGGAGACCATCTCCTACTGTACGCTATCTATTTCTCAAAACAAGCAACAAATCGCTTGCACCACATTATATCGTAATTAAGCCGCCTTAGATCTTAGTATGTAAGATCACTGAATAAGGATAGTGCCATAAAATAAAAGCTAAACAACAATAACATACTTTCTCACTAAAGCCGAGCATTGTTGTTCTGCATAGCAAAAGCAACTGATTGATGAAACGTCAGCGTTTTTTGCGAACGTATTCTATAGATTAAGCCCGCGAGATTGCGCTTTCAAAACATTGTTCGGACCAATCACAACGACCGTTGGGAAACGCCGACTGCTCGCATAATTTCAGTGAATTACACAGTTTTTAAATGCTCCAGTGAACAAGAAATTTTAAGACGTAGACGAGCGCTTTAGGCTACCACTAATATGCCTGCTATTCAATTCTATTCAGTGACGAATTAGGTTCCTCTTCAAAATTGGCCTGATCAGTTCCATTTCGAGGTGTAAATTTTTTTGAGTCTCTCTGTTCTCGTCATTCCTTACTTCGAATTGCCGGCGCCATCACAAAAATGCAAACATTATTAAAATGTGATACCTTTTTGTTTTCTGCCTATTATAATTTCGCGGCAGGGTACTAGGCGAAATACAACCACAACGTTGCTGAGATATTTGCAAAACTCTGGACCGCAGGTGTCTATGGTAGGGAACGAACGCGCTATTGTCCTTTCCGGGATGTAACGCGTTCACCATCACACCATGCGGGTCCTTCGTTTCGCTGAGATAGATGAGAGACAGGCGAAACGAAGGACCCGCATGGTGTGGTGGTGAACGCGTTACTCCCCGGAAAGGACAATACCGCTTTCGTTTCACACCATAGACACCTGCTCTCCAGTGTTTTGCAAATATCTCAGCAACGTTGTGGTTGTATTATTAAAATGCTTCCTTTAGCACTCCCTATTTTATTTAACGCAATTACTACATGATTTCATCTGAAATCATACGATGCAAAAATGATGGCGGCCTTCAACTTCAAACCAACACATCTCAAGCCATCACTAATATTAGTATTATGATCATTATTCTTATTATTGTTATTGTTATCCATTATTACTATTAAATATTGTTATTAATTGCTACTATTGATTATTATTATTTGTTACTATTATTTACTATTATCACGACCATAATTATTATCACTATTATTACTATCGTTATTATTATTATTATTATTATTACTATAATTATTACTTGCTTACTTACTTACTTGACACTTGATACTTAAATGGCCCGTCCTCAATGGTTTTGCGGGCCCCAGCATAATCTCCATTTTTCGGAGATTTGCTGGTTAAGCCATTGTGGTTACCTGGAATCCCGAGGTTAGCCTGGCCAATGTCTGCCCCAGGTCACCACCACAGCCAGTCGCAGCCCTTGTCGACCAGTTGGAGATTTGCCACCATGCGACTTTGATGCCAGGACGGTGGTGGATCCTGATATTGGTTGACTCTTAACTAGGCTTTCTGGTAAAAACGCCGGACTCCATATCAGATTGGGAGACCCTGCAAGGAGATGAGTCCCTCGCTGTGCATCGCAATCAGAACCCAGGAACACCTCCCAGCCACCATGAGGCAGTATGCCATTGGGAGGACTATTATTACTATTATTATTATTATTTTTGTTACATTGCTTAACACACATATCACACTCTGCGGATTCTAGAACTTAGTTTTTGCGTGTGGCTTCGACTTTGATGATTTTTCCAAGTTCATCATGAATGTACTTGAATTTTGGTTGAGTCGATACTCCCTGGATTCCTCAGATAACCGCACTGAAACGTTTCTACATGGAATGGGGGTCGACGGCTTCCTATACTAGTCTGGAAACTCTCGAGGCACTCTGGATTAATTCCAGAAATCCGAAAATGAACCGCAGGGAAGAATGCCTCATTATCACGCGTGATTTGGGCATTATATAAATCTGCTTTTCTGATATGAGAGGCACATTATACTTCCATGTGATTTCTGTGCGGTTGGTCTCTACGTGACATACTTAGTGGAAACCTCATAGGAAGCGGTGAGTGAGCAAAGCTGTGTTCAAAGTGATTGAAATCTTAGTTTAGAGTCTCTTTGTTTGATTATGGAGGCGTCTGGCCGAGTAGATTGCTATCAACTTGACCTTTCCAGGCTCTGAGGAAGGCGAAATCCGCCGAAACGTCAGCTTAATCGTGAAGAAAGAATAATAACACCTCGCGTTTGCTCAACAAAAATACGAAGTCTGGAAAAAATTTACCAACCCTGAAAAGATGAAAAGTTTGGTTGGCCTGGAGCTATGTTGAAGCATCTGGGCTCATAGTGAATTTTAATGAATGGAACAGCAACTATTAGAATCTATAGAATTTGTCAAAAAGAACAAGCTCTTCTTTACCAAACGAAAATTATGATTTCTGAGAGCACACGAAAGGTGATTTGTGCATTATTTAAGGGAAGGCTCATATTTCAAGCACGAAAACAATCGAACAATGGGGATTTTATCCAGCGGACAGATATCCAGGGATCTCATATGTGGGGTCTCGCGCCGATTAGTCGCGAGGCTACGTTGCGCATCACCAGGTGGCGGATAGGGGGTTAATCGCGGAGCAAAAGTGACCTTTGCTTCCCTGAGAAGCAGGTGGATCCAGAGGATGGACTGCTTATTTCTGCTGCGCCGATTTGGTACATACCCTTCTGTATTCACGAGGCGTTTTAGTGCAAGCATGTGTTTGTGGGTCCGTTTTCGCTTATGCGGGTTGTGTTTCATAAGTCAATTCGCCCAAAAGCTTGCAATCAAGCGACAGGGAAGCATATGAGGAGTAGTTAGGGTGAAAAGTGGTAAACATTTCAGCATTGAATTAATCCGTCTCCGTTTGTCGTGAAAGTTCTTTGAAATAGGAACTACTATAACCTCTTTGCGAATAAAATTGGAGTTCCTCATCCTTCATGGAACTCGATGGGATTTCAACTCGCTGTAGCTCTAGAGTTTTTTCTATTTGTTTTTCTCCAAACAATCATGAACTAGACTCATCAACTACTCTAGTTACGGAAACAACACCATATAAGTTAACTAAAACCCACAAACTTTGTTCAAAAATACTATTATTAGGAATAGTATTTCCCAAAGACACAATCGACCGGGAATCTGATGGTACCACTAGTGTAAATTTATGCTGTGCTGTGATAACGTCAAGCCAATTGGATTGCACAATTGCACAATTGGTATCGTTACAGTGTTTCTTGTTGCTGTAAATTTTTTTTTTATATTAATGTCGTTATTATAACTAAAGACTCCTGTTGTCAGTTGTCATTACGAGAAGAGTTAATATGCTATCATAAATCCGCCCTCAAACGTTTTAGCACCTTGTAATAGCTGCCACGTGTTTTTGTATATGTGATGTAAAGCAGAAGGATCGTGTCTCCACCATGCTGCTCGAGATGAGAATGTGTCTTAAATTTCTAGCCCAAAGTCGTGCAGAGAGCAAACGTATCATCGGGCGTAAGCTGCAGAACTATTCCTGCCTATTTTCGTAGGAAAATCAGGAAAATCGGTAAGAGAACAACAGAGCATATTAACAAAGGCGTTACACTCCACGTGTCCCTCGCGGGAGCAAAGTCCACTCTGCAGCAATGTTGTGCAACAAAGCCGAATGGAGACTTCAGTGGTATGGCTCTTTTTATTCCATTACTAACCATATTATATTTACTTACTTAGATACTTGGATGCCCCACCTTCACGAGTTGTGTGGAACTTAGCATATTTTCCATTCATTTCTTTGCCTCGTAATCGTCGTCCATGGTGGTGCTTTGATTCGATCATGGTGGCGAGTGCGAGTGATACCGTGATCTGTAAAACAACTGCAATTGCAAGCAAGCCGTTTGACCTTAGTTACGAACACATCAGTCTAGCGTGTAGGCAGTCATCCCACAGGGCACCTGCATCCCTATGGAGTCCATTCCACAGTTTTTTCATCCATCTGTCACCTCTTGTTTTCATTACATGACCAGCCCATTTATGCTTTGCTATCGATGTGTGTTCTCCTGGCTCGCGAAGATAAGACAGATTTCCAAGTTCAGAGCTTAGCATCGCGGGTAAATATTGTGTGTGCCGCTTATCCTTCAGAAGACCGTTCAAGCGCTCTGTGAGTAGTGCGCAGTATTCTTGACGTGATTTAACTATTATATATATACACATATATATATATATGTAACAATGTCATACTATACACTGCAATATTAGCCCACGTCTCTGCTGCATAACTGAACGCTGGGAAGATAGTTGAGTTGGAACGACGAGTACGGATTTTCGGATCTTTTAGTTGGCCTGCTTCTTCTTTGAGAGGCCGAATGCTGCTCACCTTCTTTTGCGTCGTTCTCTCTTCAAGTTGTTCTCCATTTCCATTTCCATACACCTACTAACAATACTGTAGGTCATGCAAATTATACGAGCTACTAAGGAACTTGAAAGATATTGAAACTACTATATTCTATGGGACATAAGTTGAATGGCTTTCGTAAATAGAAACCTGTCTGCACAGTTTGGAAGGGCAATAATTAGTATTATGATAGAATGGTTACTTCATGAACTCTATGTAATGATTTGGTTTTGTTTCCGGTGGGTAGGTGCATACGATTCCTTCTAGATGGGTGAGTTTCCAGTAAATGGAGCTTCGATTTTGAAGAAAATGCTGGGGTGAACGTATTAATGTCTATTTTTTGAGACTTAACGTGAGTGTTGGAATGCTTCGTGGTCATTGACATAAATCTTTATGAGGGAGATTAAGGAAAAACTACGTGTCCAGATTTCCTACAAGAGTGTGAGCCACAAAGCAGAAAATATTAACAAAATTTTTTGGAAAATTTCCCAAATTTTGAATTTTGAAAATTGTGGCAAGCCTACAAAAGGTCCGTTCTGCTTCAAAAGTGGACTAGTGTCATCAAGTGTTACTCATAAACTTTTGTAATCGGCGAGACCAAGCTATAAACGTTCTACAGTTGGTTGTAGGAAGGTACGCCCATCGAAAAGTTTTTCTATATAGTCGTTGTTGTCGGAAAATGTGCTGATAAACTTACACCAAGTAGTTGTAAAAACTTTCCATTGGAGCTAACATTATGGTGCCTTCTCCTTGTTGAAAAGAGGATAAAGCTCTCGGCTTTGATCAATACCTGAGTGATGTGCCATGTATTCGACTTCATTAAGCATCGTTTGAAGGTGATTGAATGGAAATCTAACCTATACAATGATTCGCGGTGACATACCAATGTATCGAGCCAGTGCTGCTGTCCTAGCAAACAAGACTGGTACCAATTTGGCGAACCCGGAGGGATGGAAGGCTTGGTGAGCCATAGTAGCGGAATCGATTCCACGTATGCGCCGTAGTGGCGCCTCCAACCACTGTGCCACACGTGCGCTCCTTGTTGAATGCACCATTAATTCTACTCTGATATCTAATGCAGGTGTGAGTCTTCGTGGTTGAATCGTGCCTAGCAGGGTGGAACGCCACACAAATGAAAAACATCGTGTGAGATTTCAGCGACGTATTAACAAGGCGAAGTAAAAGTTAATACAGGATCGGAAAAATTGGAATAGACGGCCTAAATGAGAATGGAAGCGTAGCCTCAATGCATAACTCATGCCAAGATCTGTCGAACAACAGCCAACAAAGAACTTACATTCGTCCATTAGATAGTTAGTTCAGTATAGAATGGTCGACTTTACACCAATTGCTTTGCGGGATATTTTTCGTTATCCCAGAGCGGACCTAACCTGAATGAACAAACCTTTTTGTATGAATATTACAACCATATCAAGATGAGAAAAACAAACAATAGACATATGAGAACTTAAGAGTTTCAACACATCGGTAATACAAGACGATGACTTAGTGAATTTAAGAGCAATCTAGCCTTTGGTAGAATACAGTGTGATCACCCGGAAGCACGATGGTGATCTCGTAATACCAAATTAACATCGACTGATGGAAGATGTCTCTGAAGTGCGTCTGGGCTTTTCAAGCGAGAGTGAAATACAACCACATGGTTGCTGAGATGTAGGCGAAACGCAGAACCCCAGCTGGGCTTCGAACCCGTGATTACCCTTCCCAGGAGCCCACGTGTTATCTACTGCCTTAACTGGGGTCCTTAGTTTGCCTATCTCTTAGTCAGTTTTTCTTCTACCCTAAAAAGAGGTTAGGAAGCAAATGAACGTTAAAACGTTGTGATTTCGACTGCAGTTTCAACTTAACTGAGTTCAACGCCGATGATTTGTGTTCCCCAGATCATTCACGCTGGCGAGTGATTGCTGATAGCACTGCGAGGGCAAGTAAATGAAGGAGAAAAAGTCAGAGCAAAGACCTTGGCTAGTGCAGTGGGTAATACGCGAGCTTCTGGGAAGGGTAATCGCGGGTTGAACCGCACTTGATTTTCAGAGTTTTGCTCATATCTCAGCATCGTTGTGGTTGTTCACTAAATCACCAGGTGGACGAGACTAAACAAATTCTTCGATCAACAAAGGTGGATCTTACCTCCACTGTCATCGTCGAGTTCCCAAGTAGAAAAAAATACTGAACATTGTTCAACGCAACGTGTTAAAAACTGGTATTCTTTTGCTGGAAAGCTAACATGAGTTTGATAAAAAGAACTTTATTCGGCTAACATTTCGGTACCTCCGCATTCTCTAGAGCTGAATTGATCCAAATCGTTTGTCTATAGTTCTTCCTCCGATATAGTTATTCGTGAATGAATCGAGTCGAAAACAAACGGGCACCGCACGAATGAACAACCTCAACCTGCAATGCTCTTTTATACACCACACTTGATGTTGATGGTGATCGGACGTTGATAACAAGTTGTTTTCTGGCGACAGTCCTTCATTCAGCAGTCGGTATCATTTCCAACAAGCACACACTGTAACGTTAATCCCTATTCACATCCATAGCCTTCAAACCGTAACCCTAAATTTTTTCAACAATAGACATCAATATCAGCCACTGATTTCTCATTTAAAAAGTGAGTACGTCACAGAAGCTATTTGAAATAGTTACCCATTCTTGCCTTAAGAACTGCAGCATTGAAGCCTTTTGGAAGTTGTCCACTGTTCCTCTTTCTTCCGATATGGGTCTTGGTGATCGCAACCAGTCGAATCCAGTTGGTAACCTCTCGAATAAAGAAGCTCCTCGAAAGAGCTCTCCTTCATACAAAACGCTTGTTGCTGTTAGTGAATGCTCGTTGATAAAAACTTGTTTTTTGTACGGAAAATCCATCGGCATCGTTGTCAGCTAGCACACAACGTAATAAAATACTTAGCACTTAAAGTATATAGGTGGTACTTGAGTTCTTGGAAATACCATAATACTAAACACTAAATACTAAATAATTGAAATACCAAACACTATTGGCAATAAGTGAACGCTGCAGAAGTTACACAATTTCCATTGGTACACGCTGAAAGCAACTAAGCAACTACTAAAATAACCTCACCAAAGAATCAGCCTAAAGAACTGCTATAAGGGCAATGCATAAGTGAAAACCTGATGTCTAGCTTGATGAAAAAAAGTGGGATAACTTCCACCTTCTTCGATAATATTAATTTTTAACGAAAACGTTATTCTAATTTTCTACGTCCAATCACCCCTTCTCAGCACTCTTCTTGCCTGTCTGGAGTTAGAACTCTTCATTAGCGAAAAATTTCAGCAAATACTGCTTTCTTGGTAGCGACCAAGAGAATAAGGAAAGCTCCAGGAATGTACAACATCACTGTTTCTATTGTTTATGCTAGGTGACATCCAATGCATAAACTTCTTGCAGTCCACACAGCTACCCATATCCAAAAGAATAAGATCCTAGACTAGTGAAGGATATCAAGCAGAGTCACCACGCGTGAGAAGAGTGACCTAAAAGATATTTGAAACTGCCACGCGATTTGTTTGTTCGATGAGCTTCTTCTTCAAAGCCAATCATATGTATATATTAAGCAGTTCAGATATGCTCAATATGCAGTGCAAATGCGGTTGCAACATGTCGAGGACTAACAGTAATATAATGCTAATGCTAAATAGTTTATGAAACTAGAAAAGAGGATTAAATTGAGAGAAGATACGGAAAAATCCAGTAGGCAAAAACCTACGAACGCACCGAAATGGTACTACAAATTGATATGCATTCTTTCTTGATAAGCTTGCACGAGGTTGATAAATATATTTATTTCCGGCTAACGTTTCGACGTCTTCGTCTTCCTCAGAGCCGATGATCCGAGTCGATGGTCCATGATTGTTGTTCGTCTCGACGTTGCAGCTTCGCCTTCGTGTCGAGCCAGGTCTTCCTCAGTGATCCATCTTCTCGAATGAGGCATCCTCACTCAGTGATGCCCTTTTATACACGATGCTGATGGTGGATATATAATGATAATGTCCGGTGTTAACAACCTGTGTTTCTTCCGGACATACATCATTACGGACATCGTGCAGAAGTCGGTGTTTTATCAGCTAGCACAAAGCGTAGTAATATTTCGAAACCGACTTTCCCTGAACCTCGGTGTGACTAATCAATATGCATTCTTTCTTGATACGCTTTGTGCTAGCTGATAAAACACCGACTTCTGCACGATGTCCGCAATGATGTATGTCCGGAAGAAATACAGGTTGTTACCACTGGACATTATCATTATATATCCACCATCAGCATCGTGTATAAAAGGGTATCACTGAGTGAGGATGCCTCATTCGAGAAGATGGATCACTGAGGAAGACCTGGCTCGACACGAAGGCGAAGCTGCAACGTCGAGACGAACAACAATCATGGACCATCGACTCGGATCATCGGCTCTGAGGAAGACGAAGACGTCGAAACGTTAGCCGAAAATAAATATATTTATCAACCTCATGCAAGCTTATCAAGAAAGAATGCATATTGATTAGTCACACCGAGGTTCAGGGAAAGTCGGTTTCGAAATACTACAAATTGAGTTTCACTTGACATGATCATGAATGATCAATGTACTTTATTTCATTGATAAGCTAACACGAGGCTGATAAAGTTGCTTATTTGGCTGACGTTTCGACGTCTTCCTCCTCATAGCCGATGAGCCGAGTCGATGGTCCACAGTCGTTCGCCTTCTCGATGTAAATCGAGCGACTATGCATCACTGACACGGATCATCGGCTCTGAGGAAGACCGCAATAGATTATTTAGGTTAGAGCTGACATCCTAAAAGTGCTTTGGGCATATCATGAACGTTGAAAGAGACATAAAGGAGGATTGTGCAGAAGTGCTGTCAAGAAGGGATGCGGCTCTCTTAAATAGGACATCGTTGATGAACAAAAATTCCGCGTTCACCGTTTTCAATCATCCATACCTCAGAGCTCTTTTCAATGATTCCAAAACGTGCACTGATGCTTCATCTGCTTGAGAATTCTAATTACCATCTATTTTGTGGACTCATTTCTTGAATGGCGTCTTTAGAATGTAATCGGCGCAGACAAAATCAAAAAGACCGTGTAGATCAGACGTTTAAAAAAAAAGAAAAAGCATCTTTCAAAAGAACGGTTCCTCTTTGGTCTTCCTTTAAAACGAAATATTTTACATAAGAAGCAAAAAATGCATGGTTTGACCATTCAATGAGAAGAGTTATCGACGGGTAAACGAGGAGAACGGAAAGGGCTCAGAAAGCATAAAACGATTTTCAAAGGGGACCATCTATGTGTCTATAGTCATGGCTCGTCTTAACCGCGCGTGTGTTCGCGGCTGCAAACGATTCATGATCGCGCAGCTATTGTTATAAGTTTCTGTTTTGTTCTTAAAAACAGCAAATGAGCGGTCAGAAAGCACATGATACGTTCCGATGAAGGGTTTGAAGTAAACTGCATTACTAATTTGTATTCACTTCATAATTTTGTGAAAGCTTCATCATTAGTGAATTTTCCACTCATTAATGCTGGAGAGGACCTGTAGATGGAAACGCTCCAATATTTCTTTCGGTGAAAACTCCGATGCATTTTTAAACCAAGACATGGCTGACCAAACTACAGACTCTAAACTAACAATATTCGTCTATTACGCTTGTACTAGCTTCTGGATAAAATGAACTGGGCTAAGTACAGTGGTCGATGTGCTTTCATTCTCTTCACTCTTTGATACTTCGCTGCGTGGTATCGAAAGCATTTTCATTATTGTCCCTTGTTTCTATTCTAGCATAATTTTCATACAAACATAGGGGAAAACTCGAGCGATGGAAAGCATTTCAATCAATGTTGAGAGGGAAGAGAGTGTCGACCCAAGTGTATGCTGTATTTGTTTCTTTGATCCAGCTCGGTTACTGTGGAGTGTCTAGCACACATTAGAAACACTTTCATTCGCCGATCCTCAATCTCGTATTGATCACTGCTATTCCCTCCGTAGTTTTCGAGAGTGTTTCTCATATGAATCCCCGCAATGCATGCAAGATGTTTTGTCAACAATTTGCTTCGACAGTTTTATTTCATTAGGATTCCTCTTCTTTAGGTTACAAAACAACAATTCATTATATACTAAACTTTGATACTGACAGCGGATGTGGATTGGCTAATCCAATATGGAATTCGATCTAAGGTAATATATTTATTCGGATTCCTGGCTTTCGAACCTATTTGTTCATTATGGAAGCTAACAAAGCATATCCAGCCTTCATTGTTGATACTCCTCTTTTTCACTCTCATCAAGATGAAGCTTAACCATGAAGTCAATAATGAGCAACTGCTAGCCAAGCGAATAGGAAAAGAAATTCACAGTTGTAGTTGAGATTCCGTAAGGAATTTCAGGAATTTACCGCCAGGAATAAGAATCGAAGAGGTGTTTCGCCAGAAGGAAAACAAAAGGATACTTGCTCTTAATTAGGGCTTTTCTAATATATTTATAGAGCGCGAGTAGTGCAGTGATGGAGAAGTTGTTCAATAATAGAAGCAAAGCTCTTATTCTACCCACCCAGTACAACCAAGCCTCCCATCACTTCGTGGTCGGGAAATTGACAGTAGATATGTCTGGGAAGTGCAACGTCGGACCAGTAAAAGCTGAAGATTATCTGTGATGAAGGTCTGTTAATGCCGTAGTACAGTTATTCCAGAATTCCTTGAACAGTGAACTCAACTAGCGTTCATCGGGATTCGTAAAAAGGCCAAAACTATCGACCAGCAGTCAAACCCACACACAAATCCAAAGACCTTCATGGACGATGAATGCAAAAAAACAGATCAATTGAAACAAAAGCTGGGATTCGCGCAATATTTGGTGTCGGATCATACAAAATAGAAAGAAATAGATAATAATTTAGTCAGACTAAGATTTAAACCTATTTATACATCGAATCTTCAAGTATGAAGCGCGCCATATTCACTGAGCACAGAACGCATACGTCCGGCTCAAATCTCTTCGTCATCACTGCTATCATCGTTTGGATAGTGTAATTCATATTCACCTTGTCAACGTTCGTCATTCTATAGCACGGTTAACAACGATAGTTTTCGGACCACATTACCTTGTACGGTGATCAACAGTTCGTAAAGTTTTTAGCCACAAAGACTTATGACTCAAAGAGCACAACAATGACTCGAAATCCCTGTCTATTTTGTACTACGGCCGTGCCACACTCATAATCTTGAATATTTCACTCTATGCGGTCAACCTTCAGTCGTCCACATTAATTATCATAGCACCTCACCTACTGTAAAAGTTGTATTTTACGGTTAACTTTGGCGTCAGTTGGCTCCATTAGGCAACACCCCCCGCGCCAGCATATCCTCCGATGAGAGCATGTGGGCGGGGCAGACTGACCTGCGTCCATACCATTCCATTGATCGTGGCAGGCTAGGGGTCAGCGGAGCGTGCCCAGGGTCGACCGAAGAGCGTTTCTGTTCGCGCTAGTCTGAGCTCAGGCGTTCAAATATTGTATCCTGTATGTCGCACCAGTTTTACGTGCTATATGACTTGCCCTAAAACAATGAATTGCTGTTGAGGTGTGAGTGTTTTGTGGAATGTTCCTTTCAGTTTTTTTTCTTCAACTGCAATACGGCTTAACTATGAGGTATTGCTATGGAAAATGTTCTTGTATATCCATTTACGGTTGTTCTAGTATCGCTATTCAGCAACAAGTTGATCGAAACTCTGTTTATTCTTGGGTGTAGGTTTGTCGTAGAGTTTACAAGTTTGTAGCGTTTATTTTTTTTTCGTGTTGTGCAGTTTTTACATATTCCTTAGTTAAACAAGATTCTTGTTCTTCATGATGCACTTTTGAGATATTTTTTTTTTGGAATTTTTTCTTCATATATTTATCTCCTATGTCCTCTCATCATCACGCATTTGTAAAGCTCTTATTTGCAAACTCTTTAAGCGTTTTAATCGTTGAGTTCTGTTTGTCCTCAGTTTTAGTGTTACTCATCACCACTTAATCTCCTAAACTCGGACACCACGGAGTTCCAAAAACACTTTTGTTTTCGGTTTTAGGTGTTCTACGTTAAATATTTCAGAATGCTAGGCATTCCGTTCCTTGATAATGCGATTTGGAACTGGTTTAAGCCGCAGACTTTTGATGATCCTGTCGATCGTCTGAACTACTTCATTACTTCAACGCTTCTTACCTTTTTCGCCATAATGGTCTCAGCTAAGCAGTACGTTTAAAAGTTCACCTTGGCCATTCACGTGGAAATTGTTTCTTTTCCATTCATCTACCCCTTAATGAAAAGTTGAAGAGTAAAATAAAGTAAATAAGGTCGTTGTGTATGCTTCCCTGGTGGAAACTTGAAAGTGCGATAAAGTCGTTTGTTGCTATAGGTTTTACTCATCAAGGCACCACCCACTACCGATTAGACACTCGCTAAGGTACTGCGTGAAAACACTCTTCCAGGATGAATGCGAGGGAAAGCAAAGGTTTTCAAAGCTTCCGCACTAACTATATGCGGACAAGCTGTAAATCACGATAATTTTCACAGTACTCCACTCGTAACAGTTTTTGGTAGCGATTTATGTTAGCGCAGAAAGTGAAACGTTTATACAACGTTATAACTGAATAGGTTTTCTGTCGTCGTTCACATTACTTTTATTTGTACGCATTTCAAAAAATTCTCGAAGGAATTCCAATGGAGAATACTGAGTGAAATGCGGCGAGTGTTGTTTGTATTCTCTAACGGATAGTGATAGGGTCCTCAAACAAATTAATACGTGAAGCCAAGCCGCAGTGTTGGCAGATCGCGACCGCTCCTTCAAACAATGTGGCTGGACTGGGAGGTTTGCACATGGTTCTTGTGTTGTCATCGTTAATGGGTTATATTGAAAGCATTGATTGAAAAATGGACTTTGTTCTTATTGGGCTGAAAGCAATATCCGAAATTTTTATTTGTTTTATGCGAAATATCTTATCACCTTTCGTCAGGATTTAAATCCTCATTGTGGTTGCATGGGCGACGTCTTGATATATAGCAAGGAGTTTATTGTCCAACATAGCCAAGCAAGCCGACTAGTTCGACATTTTTATCAGAATACTTCGAATGTTCTTACTATGAACCTAGTAGCGATAGGGCTACATGGCTCATTGTTATTTGTCGGGAATCAACTTACACGCGACCTAGAACCACACCTCGAACAAATAGTCCTTACGTTCAAGTTGATGTAGTATAGTAATCTACTCGTGACTATATTTCTCCTTTTCGTCTCTATGGAAAAATGCGACAATAACTGCGCATCTTCTCACCAAAGGCAATAAAACTGAAGGACCTCGTGGGAAAAGTATAATACTCCTGGTGTCCCTCAAGCGAACACAACCCAGTAGGTCCTTATTACTCGGACGAATGGAGACTTGGACGAAGACTTGTCCACTCGAGATGATTGGCGGAGTTCCACGTAACACTTATGATAAACGTGATACATTATATACATGGGCACATGTGGCGCAGTGGTTGGAGGCGCCCTGCCACAAACACATGGAATCCATTCCCGCGCTCACAACCCAACAAGCCTTCCATCCCTCCGGAGTCGGCAAAGTGGTACCAGACTTGTCTGGAAGGATGACAGCACTGGCTCAATACATCGGTAGGCCACCGCGAGACATTGTGAAAGCCAGATATGCATTCAATCACCTGCTACGATACTTAATGAAGTCGAATGCATCCCTCAGGGATTGATCAACGCCGGAAGCTTTGTCCTTTATCCTTTTATTATGTATATACAGAGACACTATCACATGCATACGCGCGTTCAAACAACTGAGGAAGGGTAACGGAAATGTTTTGCAACTGTCCTTTCTAGCTGTTTGGGAAACCCTTGAAGCAAAGTTGTTAAAAGCAAAAGTACTACAGTTTGTTTGTTAACCTACTAAAGCCTTCAGTTGTATGATGTATTACGAGAAATGACCTGCGTGTACAGCAGTGGCTAGAGCTGCCCACCGAAGTATACTTAGTCGCTGGTTCGCTCTCTTTCCCAGGACTAACCAAGCTTTCCATCCTTGCGGAGACGGCAGTTTTGCGCGTGATATCCGAGAGAATATCAGCTTTGACTTGGTACATCGGTAAATAGGAATTTATTTTATAGATTATATTTGTATTCATTCACCTGTAACGATAATTGATGAAGACAAATACGCAGCGTATCCCTCAGGGATTGATCAACACAGGACTCACTTTCCTTCATTCTTTATTTGATGCGTTATATGGAATCGCTTTAGATATGTTGGCTCTCCAATTCAATGTTGGATGCCCATGGAATTCAAAGGCGGTTGGGAGCAATATGCAGAAGATTACTGCTTTATTCAGAACACATTTTTTGTACCATTCCATGAAGAAATTCCTGCAGACGATGAAGATCGCTCGCAGGTATTCTATTTGTGAACTAATCTTCTAGAACTTCTATTTATCTAAATTATTAGTTAAATTAGCACGTTAGCGCTATGAAAACTGAGGGGTCGAAAGTCACCAGGAGACGTCGCTCTCCAGAAACACTCGAGCCAATTCGCCAGCGTGGAATCGCACGAGCTGCAGGGAGCAGCGAACAAACGTCCGAACTTGCAAAACAGTGCAGACAGACGATAAAAGAAGATCTTAAAGAGAGAAGAGGAGCAGTAGCGGTCGAAGCCGCAGAGGCTGGGAAAAGCATTCAAAAAGCCCACTGAAGCTTCGCCAATTACAAGACCAAGATGATTGCTCTTTGGCGCCCAGAAGGAACAGTTACATCGTCCAGAAAGGCAATAGAGAAAATCATTCAAGAGTAAATCGATGAAGAATCGTACAGCACCAGGCCCGGACAGGATAAGATCAGAACACCTGACGAATATTCCATCAGTCCTCGTAGACACACTGGCTCGGCTTTTCACACGTTACCTGTCTGAATGCAAAGTTTCTACTAAGTGGAAGATCAACAAGACTGTCATTGTTCAAGAAGGGTGACCTACACGATATCGGCAACTATCGTCCAATCTGCATGTTGTCTGTCGCCTACAAACTTTTCACTCGAGTTGTCCTAATCAGGATTGACAGAACACTACACGAAGGACAGCCATGTGAGCAAGCAGGGTTTCGAAAAGGATTTAGTACGATGGACCACATCCACACAGTAACACGGCTCACCGAAGTATCGCGAGGGTATAAAAGACCGCTCTCTCTCACTTTTATCAATTTGCAGAAGGCTTTTGATTCAGTTGAGATAGAAGCAGTCTTGGAGGCCCTTGATAGTCAAGGAGTCCCTACTCAGTACATAAAGATTTTTCGTGAGCTGTGCAAAAATTCAACCAAGGTATCACCATTATACAACGACATTAACATTGGCGTCAAAAGAGGAGTTAGGCAACGTGATACCATCTCGCCAAAGACTTTGATAAAGCCTGTGGAAAGATTGGTCTTCGACTAAATCTCACAAAGACGATGCTCATGAAGAACGGATTGGTTTCGCATGCCCCATTCACGCTCAACGGAACGGATATCTCCCAATGCTCCAGTTATGTCTATTTAGGTCGGCAAATCAACATGTTGAACGGCTTAGCTCCAGAGCAGAGCAGGAGGGGAGCAGCTTGGCGAGCTTTCAAGAGCATCGACGTTGTGGTGAAGAGAATAAAGTGCACCCGAGCCAGTGCACTCCTTTTCGACTTAACGGTACTGCCTGCCCTATCGTATGCGTCAGAAACTTGGTCGCTGCGTAAGCAGGATGAAAGACCACTCAACGTTATCGAACGCGCAGTCGAAAGGACGATGCCAGGATTACCTCGTTCCACACAAGGGTTGTGATCCGGAGCTCCGACCTGCGTCAACGATCAAAAATCAAAGATGCCGTGCTGTACCCCAAACAGAAGATAAGGTGGGCCGAACACGTAGTGCGTGTGGATGGCACCCGTTGGACAGTAGCCGTTAGTGACTGGATTTCTCGGTATGTTAAGCGCACTGCAGGAAGACCACCGTCTCGGTGGTCAGAGTTCTTCACGAAGAACCTAGAAGGAAGATATGATGCTCGACGAATCCGTATAGCGAGCAGAAGCCACTGGGCTACTCTTGCGCGCGAGAGGGAAAAATGGAAGATTTACTGGCGCCCGCTCGAGTCACTCGATGATAAACTGGACTACAGGTGATTAGTTGAATGTTATACCCAAATTTCTGATATTCAGAAGCATTTTTGTGTGTAAAATTTGTTGCAAGAGAAGTTTTAATAAGTATTATCTATTGAAATGGCTACATGGTTTTTCTTCATTAGCCTCATAAAAGCATACAATTTTAGGCTGAAATAGGATACTATCAATGGGTGCCAATCGTACTCGCTCTTCAAGCTATCATGTTTTATCTGCCTAATTGGATTTGGAAGACTCTCCATCAACAGAGTGGTCAGTTCGGAGAGAAAAATCACTAGCAGCTGCGATTGCAACTGCCATAACTGAATACAGCATCCGGTTGCAGTAAGAATTTATTGAAAGGAAGAATGTGAACAAATCTAATCGGCAGTATACTGTGGTGGATGGGAAAAGCCGTAGTAGATTAACCCTTACCCGATGAAGTTGGTTTCTCGAAAACACGTGATAATTTCTCTATTATCAGAGTAATGGAGGAGTTGAGGACTTTATACTTTATGGGAAACACTTCACTCGATTGCTCGAAGAGCAGATGTAGTTCCTAAGACCGACTTTCTATTAACCTCGGCAATGATCAGATAATTCTTGTCGTTCTTGTTTAGGAAACACGAGGTGTTACCTTACTCTTTAGTCCGATAAAGCTGCCGTTTCGGCAGTATCGCTTTCTTCAGAGTCTGCAGAGTGATTTTATACGCAATTTATTACCTTTGTTTGTTTGTTTGTGTTATGGAAGCGTTTGGCATAGTAAATAGCCTGTCAATACACCCTTCTAAGCGCTGAAGAAGGCAATACTGCCGAAATGGTGGCTTGGTCGGAATAAACAACAGGGAGTATGCGGTTTTAATCAAATATTGCTTCAATTTTAGATCATTTGGAATTAATATTGTTAGAAAATTGGAAACGAAACGTAGATTTTTGAAATTTCCCACCTAAGCGCGGTGCCCGCACAACTCAGCGATGCATTGGGGAACACCACATTGTTATGAAATCGCACTGGTTCAATTGTTTGTGTCCATGATAGGAACCTCGACGAAAAAAAAACCTGAAAAGTGCGTTTGGTTTATTCCAGAAAGTCGTGACCTCATCATGGTAAGAAAAGAAAACTCCTATCCTCCACGCAACGATGTATAGAATTTAATGCTTCTTACTGTAAATGTAGATGTAAAATTCGCTATGAGATATGCTGATTTAAAGCTGAAAACATGTATTATTTTCGCATCATATAACTCGTGTAGACCTCACGTCGTCGCGGAAGTGTTTAGAAAAACTAATTATTAGAATTTCTAATGTATATGTGCCACACATGCGTTATTGCTGTAACAAACAGTTATTTGTTTTTCAAACCGTCCATCCTTTAACCTAGATATGAACTCAGTATTTTGTTAGATTATTAGGCTAGCAAGGGTTTGTCACAAAACATTAATCTACTGTTGTTCCGGCACCTTTGCCTTCTTCAAAGCCGGGATTATATGATGCGATTGTGGACACATATCCGTCCTCCTGATAGTATTAGTCTTCGTTGTCGCACAGAGTCGAATCATCTGGAGTCGAGTATCGCTCAAGTGACAAAACGCCTTTTAAATGAAGATCATTCTGGTGTCCTCAAATCTGCTTTAACATGGATCATTTAAGTCTTGCAAACCAAAGAGAGGCATTTCTTACTGAGTTGTGTGAATTTTGCTTCGTATCTTCCTGAATTTGCACTTCTAGATCTATAATATTCCGTTAACAAACACACTGTGTTTTTGAAGTATAAACCGCGCGATATCATTTAATACAAAAGCAAACAGAAGTCTATAGTTAAATAGCTAGATAATCTGTTCTCACATGTCATATGGGCCTGTTGCCTTCAGTTCATCTCGTTGCCTTGCAACCGATATCCGTAGATGTTCTCGTGTACGTATATAGGTTCCGTTGTCATGTTGTCATAGTCCGTGTATTTATAAATGTTTTACCTTCTTCATAACCCTTCACCGGGTTCTTTTAAAAACTGTTTTGGTTGACGTTTCGGCGTTTCGCCTCTTCGGACCTACACTGCTAAAACGATCAGCTATGGAAAATCGACGTAGATCAACGCTTCTCGATGGAAACAGAAGACGCCGAAATGCTACCCAAACCAAGTTTTTAAAACCTCGTATTAGCTTAATAGTCTAGCAAAAGATTTTTTCAATCTTAATTTCTTTTATGAAATGCTGAGATATTTGCAAAACTCCGGACCACAGCTGTATGCAATGGAGAACGAACACGCGCTGTTGTCCTTACCGGGGAGCAGCGCACTTCACCACTACACCATCCGGGTCCTTCGCTTTGCGTGTATCTCAGCTACTTCTATCGATCTTTTTTGCCATCAGCAATCACCCGTCAGCGGGGTTGATCTGGGGAGCCAATATCGGCATTGAACCCAGTTAAGCTGAGGCTTAGTTATAATCTCAATCTTAACTGCCACGACCGACTTTCTATTAACCTCGGCATTGATCAAGTGATTTTCTTCGTATTTTTGTTGAGCAAACGCGAGGTGTTACTATTCTTTGTTCACGATTAAGCTGACGTTTCGGCGAATTTCGCCTTCTTCAGAGCCTGGAAAGGTCAAGTTGATAGCAACTCACTCGGCCAGACGCCTCCATAACCAAACAAAGAAACCCCAAACCAAGACTTCAATCACTTTGAACACAGCTTTGCACACTCACCGCTTTCTATGAGGTTTCCACTAAGTATGTCACGTAGAGACCAACCGCACAGAAATCACGTGGAAGTATAATGTGCCCCTCACATCAGAAAAGCAGTTTTATATACTGCCCTATATCACGCGTGATAGTGATGCATTCTTCCCTGCGGTTCATTTTCGGATTTCTGGAATTAATCCAGAGTGCCTCGAGAGTTTTTCGCGCCTGTGTTCTTGATTCGCGTGCGAGGATCGTGACACATACTTCGAAGTCGTCCCCGTTATGTCTCTGGGTCCTATGCGTGCCTAGCGGGGTATTTGGTCTATTTTTGCCGGCTAGGTGTTCTTTCATGCGGACACAGAGGGGTCTACCCGTTTCGCCAATGTATTCGTCACCACACGTCTTACAGGAGATCAGATAAACTATACCCGAGCTCATGCAATCACCGTCTCTACCACTGGGGCAAATTATGCAATTTTGAGTTGCACATAGACGGTCATATAGGCGGTTACGAACTAGCTGACGCTTAAGATTACTCGGTTGTGTTTCAACTACGCTCACCGATTTCTCTAAGCCCGCCCTTCTTAAGCAGCGTTTTATAGCTGTACTTATATCATTTGAGATGAAGGGTAGGATAAACGGGACCCTTCTATCGCTAGAGTTGTCGTTTGGAGGCCTACGATTTCCTCTACACCTATTCTGAGCTGCAGTTTCGTAGCCATTAGAAATAGCTATTTGCCGTGGCAAGTTCCGGGACTCCTCTCTCTGCTCTCTTCCCGTGCACACGTTGGTTGCTGTTCGAAACATGTTTCTTATAAGCGCCCTTTTCGTGTGAGAGGGGTGAGAGGAGAGGTAATGAACCAAGATATTTTTACTACTTGGCTTTCGGTACCACTTTGTAATGTAGCCATTTTCTGATAGGTGAATTTGTACGTTCAAAAATGGAAGCCATTTTTCTTTCGGTTCAATGTCNCCCGCCCTTCTTAAGCAGCGTTTTATAGCTGTACTTATATCATTTGAGATGAAGGGTAGGATAAACGGGACCCTTCTATCGCTAGAGTTGTCGTTTGGAGGCCTACGATTTCCTCTACACCTATTCTGAGCTGCAGTTTCGTAGCCATTAGAAATAGCTATTTGCCGTGGCAAGTTCCGGGACTCCTCTCTCTGCTCTCTTCCCGTGCACACGTTGGTTGCTGTTCGAAACATGTTTCTTATAAGCGCCCTTTTCGTGTGAGAGGGGTGAGAGGAGAGGTAATGAACCAAGATATTTTTACTACTTGGCTTTCGGTACCACTTTGTAATGTAGCCATTTTCTGATAGGTGAATTTGTACGTTCAAAAATGGAAGCCATTTTTCTTTCGGTTCAATGTCGATATTGGCTCCCCAGATCAATCCCATTGACGGGTGATTGCTGATGGCAAAAAGATCGATAGAACTTGCTGAGAGACATGCAAAGCGAAGGACCCGGTTGGTGTAGTGGTGAAGTGCGCTGCTCGCCGGTAAGGACAACAGCACGTGTTCGTTCTCCATTGCATACACCTGTGGTCCGGAGTTTTCCAAATATCTCAGCATTTCATACGAGTTATAATTCGAAACATAACATGCCATTAAGAAGAAAAAGGCAGTAAATAAAAGAGTTAAGATCTTAATTTCTTTGTTTTCTCTCTGCTTCTTTCAAAGCACCACTTTATTCTCAATTTTGTCGATTTTAACAAGTTTTCGTTTCAAAGCTGTTTTTTAACAGTAAATTAAGCTGCTACGGCCGTATGATGTGATTTTTTATGGTTTTACTTTGATGAGTCATATCTTATTTTTAAAGAAAAAGTGTAGAATATTCTGCAACTAGGAAAATAATGATCCTCTCCCAGTTAGAAGTCGAACCTCCATGCGAAAGTCATTAAGAAATTCACTGATAACGAAGTACTGACAAAATTGCAAAGTGTAATACAAAGTTACAAATTAGTAGCTTTATTTACTTTGGACGCTTTGTCGGTACGTTTAGCCTTTTGATGACCATCTTGCATTTTTCTAGATTATTTAGTCACTCGATATGTTAGAGCTAACATTTGGTACTGATTGAATCAGCGGCTTTGTGCTTGAAACAAGTGTTACATTACCACATTCATGACGATGAGCATTGATTTAAGTGCGTATTTGGCCGAAAACAGTTTGCTTTTCAACATCAATCTCATTTCGACGTAAGCCTTATTAATTAGAGTTAAACCATTAGAATTTGCAGTTGTTGTACAAGTTTTGTTGTTCTATGACGATGATTCTGATCTTTTGCAGCCCAAAAATCACATAATTTTTTACCTTTGTTTCGTACATGCTCGAATTTCAAATAAGAGGAGGAGTGAGTAAGGTAGATTTCACCCAGGTCGATGTCCTCAAGTCCATCCTCATTGTTTCTAGCTGTCAGCGTTGAACTGGAAATTCTCAAGGGATAGGTTTCGTTTTCGGTTATAAAATGAGTTTTAAACTAAAGTTAAACGATTATTATAGAAAAACTATGTAAGGATTTAGAGGGATATGGGAAAATTTTGTAATTGTGTTTACTTCTCAAGTCCTCAAATGTAAGATTTCTAGTGAGATTATCGGTATTTTTTCGAGATACTTTGTGTGTGGTGAATGTCTTCTACTCTGTGGCATAAAATTTACCTGTGTAGATTTGATTTGATGTATAAGGGAATATGTGGAAAAAACAAGTTAAAGTAGTCAGAACACTACGAAGTTTTCTATAACACCTTTATGAAGATAATTTGTTATGTAATTCTTTGCGGTAGATATAGATCTGGATGATCACTCTAATCTACTTTTCATGACCGTAGTTTTCAATAGATGCTCTACGGCAGTATTTCCCAGTTTGCGCTTAACTCCGAAAATTCTCGAGATCTATTCAGTTTTCGCAGCAGTTCGGAACCAGTCCTCAGTATCTCAGTGCGAAGTTTTTTTGATTCGAGCCATATTATAACATTTCTGGGCCTCTACAAGCTCTTCGCATCCTTTGTGGTTAGTGACTATTCCGAGCATGATCTTACTCTTCTTCAGTAGAACAACTAGTCACTAGTCTATACATGCGTATAAGCTATGAATTCACTAGTGCTAGTACTTAGTTAATCACAATTGAACAACCTTGTGAGATCTTTAAAAATAATGAAAACAAAGCGAAGAAATTTAATATTCTCCGAAGTCAATCCGCAAATAAGCACACAGCGGGCGTACTTTGATTCTGAGTGAACCGTAAATATCCCATTGTAGCTTCACGATTATCTAAAGAAGTACAATTACATTATTTTTGATTTTTGTCCAATAAACGTAGACTATACAGGGATCGACCTGGGTACAGCTATAGAGGATGCGCGTAAATTGAGGCAGATTGTTGGAGCAGATCGAAAGAAAGAAGTGGGAAAGTTAGCTGCTTATCTTGAAGAATGCTTAGAGTTCCACAGTGAACGTCGCTCCGCATGTCGACTGTTCTGTTTTCGGTACGATTTTCTACTTGTTATTTGAAGACTTACCATGACTGTTCAAGTTCGCATTCCAACCTTCAGGTTCGGTCGCGGATTGGGTTCGTACGTCTCGATGTTATATCTTTTTGTGAAATTCCTCTATCTACTTAACATTTTTACACAGTTCTATATTTTAAATAGTTTCTTGGGAAGCGAATACACGTTCTGGGGCTTTCAGGTGAGCAGTAGATAACATTTTTTCCTTTGTTTTTTTTATTATGTCTAAATGATTTGAACGTTTGAATGGCGCGACTTCACTAATAACAAACAGTCGTGTGGGCCACTGTAAATTTCCCATTTTCCTGGTAGTTGGCTGTTCTCGGTTAGGGAAAATTTTCCACTAGAATCCCGTTAATCGTGTCAGGACTTTCTCAGGTTGTTACCGCTTACCAGCTAGTGACTTCTCTGTTGTCTGATGTAGACGATTCCTGGCTCTAGTTCATTCTTATCTGTACTTCGGGGTGGAAATATCAAAATCCTTGTTAGTTTGAGAAACTCTGCTGAAAGTTAAATGTTTACTGAAGATCATACTTCCAAAGTCAGCGACAATTCTATGCTGCCGTAATGCAGTAAATGGGTGAACCGTTTATGCCAGATATGTCAAAATTATTATGTTTAACACTGTTTATTTTTTATTTTGTACTATCCGATAGCATAAATTGCGCGAATCTCAGCACTGCTTCCATTCGAATCGTTCTTCGCATCTATCAGCTACGAAGATCTTGAGATTTTGTGTGTCCTTTGCATTTATTCGAGGATTTCTGGTCCACTTGTTGCCTGTTGTTGAATACCCTTTGAATCAATCTTATCTGGAATCTCTGGATAGCCATACTGGGTAGCTATTTCCAAATCTTCATCTCAGGAAGTTGCCAGCTTCTATGGATTGAAGGGAGCGAGCCGATTCCATGCATGACAAGTGCTGCCAATTTCTCGACCAGGAGAGATGGAACTTCGTAGATCAGACGGAGAACAAACTGGGTCCTTGGGTATCACATTACACTAGTTGAGGTAGAAATGGTCATAAATGCTTTGGACAACCGTAATAGTATTACTTAGTACACAGAAATTAAGAAGACATGTCAGAAACCATACAGTAACTGCAAAACCAGAATTTCACCATGGTACAACGATATTTTCATCAACAGAGAGAGGTGGTCGAAAGTGCCTTACCATGTAGCGAGAATTATGAACTTCCGCTCTTTAGAACGTCATACGAAAAGCGAGAAGCGGCAACTTTTATAAAATTTTAGTGAAAACCTTCGCATCTCTCATACCTTTATGGTTTACGCCTCATCGGAGCTGTTGCGCATGTGGAGTGTTTATAGGTGCCCAATTCCTATCTGCAGAGTGGAGTCTATCGTCCTAATAGTGTAACCCAAAGTAAAAAGGAATTCAGCGTTTCTGTCCCAAATCCCAGTTAAGAATAAGATTTTGCCACGATAGTACCCAGTGAACTACTATCCACTGCTACCTCCACTTCAAATGCATTGAAAATAGTCGCATAATACCAAAAATGTGTTGCTCCCATTTCTCGAGCAAGCGGAGCACGGTGGGTGACTCCGAAGGGTCGCTAGGCTGGGTAGCGATGAACAATTGTGACTTTAGTGCTGCTTAGTTAAGATGGCTGATGAATTAGTGGGATTACGAGTAATATAAGTTACTTATAGGAAAAAGAACGACTTTTTTCACGTGAATTTCATGTCGATTGTGATGCTAAATGCTTGCGTCTTTAGACATTCCGCGATTTGTGGAATGGTCGTGAATGGCTAGATTCGGGCGTTTTTCCGCGTGTTACTCTGTGCGATTTCAAGATTCGTCGTCTTGCCAATATACATAATTACACCGTTCAGTGTGTACTCATGATTAATATGTTCAATGAGAAAATCTATCTCTTCGTCTGGTAATACCAAGAATTTTTTAATTCCCAAGAGTTTTCTCTTTTGAAATAAATCAGATTCTTTTGCAGGTTTTGGTTCCTGTTTGTCGCTATCTCCACGGGAATAAATTTCGCTTACAGTTTTGTGCAGCTAGTATTCACTTCATTTCGGGAAAAGTCGACAACAAACTGGCTTTCCGGACCGCGATATGGAGAGGATACGGCGGATGACTTTCGTCACGAGCATATCATGCGCCGGTTTACGCACGTTGCACTTCGTCCTGGTATATCACATCTATCACTGATAGGACGTTTATCGAAAGAAACCTTTTTTCCATCACTAATTATGCGACCATTCAGACGGAATTCTTTTACTGCGCTTCATTGAAGGACACGCTGGTGCTATAGTTGCAAGGGAGCTCACTACTAAACTTTTTATGGACTATCTTGAACAGGTGTGGAAACGTTTTTTCGTATTATGCGAGTCATTGAAAGACATTTCTGAATTATTTATATAGATTAACTAAAACCCACTTTTCAGAAATCTTTTCCGGGACATAGTCACTCTACCAAGTCGACGAGTCCAGGAATGATTGACGATGGTCCACATGAGAACCTATACAACTCTGATAAAATTGCGGGTCTTATGGCCCCAGACTATCCATCGAAACACATCTGATTGGTTTTCAGCAATTGTTGATTTCGTATGGTTTCGTCCAACTTTCATCTTATTTTTCTCAATATAGTGAACTTATTCTAGTATTAATACTAGTTCATAATTCACCGCAATATTTACCTTTGCTTTCTTTCCATTTATGTGCTAGTTACATCCATTTTGGTGATCATAGTTGTGACAAAAAGGATATATGCAGTGGTGAAGCTGGAGAAAATATTTTTCTGAAGCAGACTTCATCGTTTGGTGTGTTGTTGGAAGGTAATCGGGTCCCGTAGTAGTTGAGCGCACTGCAGCAGATGCACTTAGATGATATTTTTTCTATGCATCTTTGAGTTCGAAATTTTTGACTAGCAATTTCTCTACAATTTAACCTTCGAATATAATATTGGTAATCACTGATAGTCCAAACCTCTCACATTCTGTTACATTTCCGTTTCTTCTGTATTATTACTGTATTAATAAACACTCATCATTGATTCCTTCAGCGAAAAGGAACGAGGAAACATAGAACATGTATGCTAAGTGCTTCAGAGTTAATTAGTGATTATGTGAACGTATGGAATTTTACACTTCTTTATTTTATCCAGTACATTAATCTTCGCACTTAACCGTTCACGCGAAGAGGGTTTTCAAATAATTTGTTATCGGTGGCTCTTAGTCTCCTAAAGAACTTCATCTTTGTTAACACTGAAAGAAGCTGTTGGAGTATTAATATCAAACATTTCAATTAGCAGTGACCTATTTAGCAGAGTTTATTTCCTTACCAGCGCGAGATGATAAAGATGCGTGAAAGTTCAACAGTGGGTTAAACTCTGTAAATTGTATGAAACGCTAAGATATTTGCAAAACTCCGCACCACAGGTGTATGCAGTGGGGAACGAACATGCGCTGTTATCCTTAGCGGGGAGCAGCGCACTTCACCACTACACCATCCGGATCCTTCGCTTTGCATATCTCTCAGCTAGTTCTATCGATCTTTTTGCCATCAGCAATCACCCGTCAATGGGATTGATCTGGAGAGCCAATATCGGCATTGAACCCAGTTAAGCTGAGGCTTAGTTATAATCACAATCCTAACTCTTCTATTTACTGCCTCGATAGAACTAGCTGAGAGACACCTGTGGTCCGGAGTTTTGCAAATATCTCAGCATTTCATACGAGTTATAATTCGAAACATAACATGCCATTAAGAAGAAAAAGGCAGTAAATAAAAGAGTTAAGATTGTGATTATAACTAAGCCTCAGCTTAACTGGGTTCAATGCCGATATTGGCTCCCCAGATCAACCCCGCTGACGGGTGACTGCTGATGGCAAAAAAGATCGATAGAAGTAGCTGAGATGCACGCAAAGCGAATGACCCGGATGGTGTAGTGGTGAAGTGCGCTGCTCCCCGGTAAGGATAATAGCTCATGTTCGTTCCCCACTGCATACACCTGTGGTCCGGAGTTTTGCAAATATCTCAGCATTTCATACGAGTTATAATTCGAAACATAACCTGCCATCAAGAAGAAAAAGGCAGTAAATAAAAGAGTTAAGTCTGTAAATTGTATTGAAATTGAAGCTATCATTGCCAAATATAACTACAACGATGCTGAAATATTTGCAAAATTGCATTCTGCAGGTGTTTGCTGTGGGGATCAAACTCGTCATTACCCTTGCCAGGGGGAAAAGAGTTCACCAGTACAGCAGCGATTTCGGTCTCCACCGTGAACACCTGTGGTCTGGAGTTTTGCAAATATCCCAGCATCAGTTTAGTTATATTCGACATCATACTCCATCATGAAAAAGAATAGGCTGTAAACAAAAAGTGATTGTCGTTGCCATAGTTTAACTTTTTCCATTCACCGCCTATTCTTTTAACGATAAGAATAGGCAGTGAATAGAAGAGTTAAACGTTGTGATTTCAACTGCAGCATCAATTAATTAAGCTCAGTGCTTACTTTTTCTTCCCATATCATTTCCATTGGCAGATCATTGATGATCGCTAGGGTAAAAAACTGTCTGGGGGAAAGAAAGCAAAGGCCTCGGTTCGTGCGGTGGATAGGAAATGGCTCCCCGGAAAGCACAATCGTGGCTTGGAATCCCAAATGGTCCCAAGTTTTGTTCATATGTCAGCATCGTTGTGGTTATTGCTGCCAAACTCAGTTTATTCATAGTTAAAATCTTCAAATCCGTAGGTACCAGCTCATCTCTATTTGTTTTTTGACAAATGCTATTTTGATGTAGTGGGCAAGGCACCCTATCTCTTTGTGACATAATCTCCTTAGTAAAAGCCTTAGTAAATTTCAGTCCGGAGTTTTCATCTAAGTAATGTGGTGTTAATTCACAAGATCGACTTTCAATCAAGCTTACTGTTGCTCAAAAAGCTGCGTTCTTGATGACTTGCTGCCATGTCGTTGACATGATGCTCATTAAAAATGGTTATTGCTTCAACAGACAGGGTCTTCTTCAGAGTTTGAAGTGAGTCATATTAGTAGGTGCTGGAAGTAGCAGAGTGATTGAAAAGCATTCCTGTATTTTAAAAATTTATAAAATTTTGTCTTAACTATGAATTTTGCAAGAAATGGATATGAAATGAAGTGTATAACACGGATTTTTATTTGAAAGTCGACGTGCAGCACGCCATTCGCCGCTAGCCTGTCAAGGCGACCAAGAAACGCATCAACTGATTTCTCCGGGAACTCTTGTGGGATGGATGATATAATTTTTCGCATTTGCCCTTCATTTCTATTCGAAATCATTGGTTTGAAAGAGTATACTTGCTCCTTAAACCAACCCTAGAAAAAATAGTGGGGAGTTAGGTCAGGGCTTCTCAGTTGTCGCTAATGCGGAGTACGACGACCCACCAATCTCCCAGAGAAGTGAGCATTCAGCCATTTACTAAAATCAGTAGCAAAATATGGAGAAGTGTCCCATCCAGCATGAAATTTAAATCTTCGATCTTCTTATAAGGACTGATAACTGACCTTTCATCATTCATGGTATTGCAAAGGATGACCGACAGATTTTGCACATTTTCAGAGATAATATGAAGATCCTCTCACGCACAGTAGTGATAGTTGTGATGGGTAAAAGATGCTGATGTGGAACATCGCTTCATAGCTCCAGAAGGTCTTTTTAAAAAGAAAAAGAAAGAAAAGAAAAACAAAGTCATCGTTCTGAAGAAAACAACAATATGGAATCACAGCCACAAGTGTGCTGAGATTTGAGCACAACTTGGAACTTCAAATGCACTTCGAATCTGCGATTATCCTTTTCTTGTGCTCACTCTTACACACTGGACCAACCGAGGCTCCTACTTTGCCTTTCAGTCAATTTTTACTCTACCGATGCTATCAGCAACTACTGTCAATTAATAAAGATTTAGTTCACAGGATCGACTTTCTATTAACCTAGGCATAGGAATATGAATGCGTCGTTTTCTTGTACACCAATCGCGAGGTTGTTATACAGCATGCATTTGCTTCCAAAGAAAAAACATAATACAATACAGCAGCAGCTGACGTTCCAGCAGTATCGCCTTCCTCAGAGCATGGAAGGGTATGCTGATATACAATTTATTAGACGAAACGCTTCAATAACTCTTACAAAAAGACAAAAAGCTCTTTGGTAACTACACGAACAACAACTTCTCGAAAAAACCCACCGCTTTTTCGTGACTTCCAATGAGGAAGGTTAGAACAGCTGATTATAGTCACATATGGTTGATGACTGCACACCATCCCACATCAGAAATTGATCCGAAGGTACGGGGCCAGGTCACGTGTGACCTCTGGGCATTCCTCCCGGCTATTCATTGTGGGGTTTTTAGCATTTATCCAGTTTTACTGACTTTAACTTCAAAATCGTCGCCGCTATGCTTTTGTATCCAATGCGTGCCTAGTGGGGCTAGACCTAGACTTTGTCTTAGTTTTCGTTTGCCATCTAGGTGTTCCTTTATACGGTTACACAAAGGTCTGCCCGTTTCGCCAATATATTCATCTCCGCAATTACTACAAGAGATCAGATGTATCGTACTTCAACTGATGCAATCACCGTCTCTGCCGTAAGGGCAAATTACGCAATTTGTTATTTCACATAGACGGTCATACAAACGGTTACGAATTAACTGACGACGTAGAAGATCCGGTGGCATTTTAACTATCGCTGCCGATTCCTCTAGACCTGCCCTTCTTAAATATCGTTTTATAGCTATGCTTACTTCATCACTAATAAAAGGCAACATAAACGAGACTTTCTTTTGCCAAGTGTTTCGTTTCGGCCCGTCGCTCTCTTTATAAACTTATCTCATGGGGTTACTATTTCGTAGCCATTGGAGATGGCTATTTGCCGAGTCAAGTCCCGCGATTCTTCATTTAGTTCGCTTCTTGTGCACACATAAGTGGCTGCTCGAAACATGTTTCCTATAAGCGTCCTCACTGTGTGTGAAAGGTGGGAAGAGAGGAAATGAACCAGGATGTTTTTGTCATTTGGCTTTCGGTACAACTTTGTCATGTAACCGCTACTTGATAAGTTATAATAAAGATTTAGTTCTCATACATTGTGGAAAATGCACAGAAAGCGTAGGAGAAATGTCGTAATGTATAGATGAATTATGAACACTTTAAAATAGAGCGTCACTTTACAATCATCCAGTAGAACACAAATCCATGGCAGTAATATATCCTTCCTGCGTTTAGGATTACCTGTGGAAATCCATGAAATAAAAAGTTCTAAGATCAAGTTTCTCATAAGAGCACTAAGTACGTTGCCTCAGAATGATTTTTGTATATGGGTGGTCATTACACGCAATTCAATCAGAATCTATGAGAGTGGTCTTACTTGAAAGAACAGAATAGCAGAAAAACCTTGAGCTATTACTAAAGTGTTCTGTGCTTGGTCGAAATTTAGGTTCTGCTTTCCCTGTTAAGATCGCGAAAATGTTTCTTATAATTTGGCTGCCTACTTACATATTTGATTCAGGCTCTCAACAACTCGAGGACTAAATATTAGCCAATATAATATGACCTTTGGGTCAACAACAACGTGTTAGCTAATCAGGAGCAAAGGCTATCAGTACGACATTGATTCATCTATTTGGGACTGCTATGAACATTCGATACTGAGCATTGCCAGAAATTCTTATTTTTCTCTGATTGACACTATGTTTGGAAACTGTACCTAAGTCGATTGGCTCGATTAGGCAGCAAAAAATCCTAATCTCCCTCGTTCCTCCCACATATCGGAGTAGTCCAATGAGATTTACCTCCTTAAGAGACACGACGAGCCCTTTTTGTAAGAGCCCAGTGTTTCCAGTTTTATTTTTCATGGCAAGAGATCACTACTGGAAAATCGTTGGACTATGTCGAGAAAGGCTGAACTGAAGGAAAGTTCACCGACGTGTATAGAACAGTGGTGGAAGACATTGCAAATCCCCTTCCATAGATTTGTTAGGTACTTCACTGCAGGCTCGAAGTCTCATTTACGAGCAGGATAGCTTTTCTGAACACACATGCAAAGCACACCCATCCACGCATATATAAATATGTCTATATATACGGAAGGGTTCAAGTAAATCCGGCTTAGCAATAACAAAGTGCCGTCTCTTGAACCCATTTGCGTTTCAAAAGAAAATATGTGGTCTCGTTTAGCACGCATCTAAGCAACGAGCTACCTGAAAGAGGCAGTGTATTATAAACGACACCATCAGGAATGCCATTTCTACACTACTTTCTACTGTTTGTATAAAAACGGCAATGTGGCGTTCAGGGTTCGAAGATAATGTGGATCCGTCATGATAGCCAGGATACGGTTGCAATATAAGAAAATAGGTCAGGCTCATATCACATGCAATCACCGATTGGCCCCATTTCTCCTTCTTGCAGCTTGCTTTAACTATGCTGAGTTCGATTTCTTGAAGCGTTTCACCATATCACGCAAATTTATGTTAGCACACCTAGCTTGTACAGCCAAACATTTGCTCAGACGTAATTTAAAACTGCCCGATTTCACTTCCTTCTTTCACTTTTTTTCTTTATTTCGCTGTTTTCTGAAACACACCTTTTCTAAAATCTTCACAATGTTATAAGATTGATAAATTTTGGTAGAGCAGCTTTTCTTCGTTAGTGAAAGTTTAGTTTTCTTCAGAACAACCATGGAACAATATTTTCTTATCCTACTGTTAGTTCCCATGCACTTCCATGAAAAAACGTTTGAAAACAATGTTTAGGATGAGATTGCTCATCTTCGCTTGTTTTCTACCTTTTGCTGCGACAGAACGTCATAAAAGCAATGAAGACGATGAAGCGACCTCATCACCAGGAGAGAAAAGTATAAAAAATATTCGTGTATTTTTAGTAGTTTTGCTACTTTATTAAAGGAAGTCAAACTGTTTTATAGTGGTTGATCGATTGGCCGTGAACTTAGCAGGTGCGCTTGTGAAGTCAATGTTTCCTGAAATTGATCGCTCAGAGAAGGTAGCAGAGGTGGGTTCCCAAACTCTTTCAAGATGCACCCGTGTGTTCATATAGTTCATGTGTAGCTTGTAAGCAAGATAAAAGCGCTCAGCTTGCTTTTCCAAACAGAAGAAAACTGTTTTCAGAAGTCTATCGTCAGAATTCACTTACTTAGCTTCTCTGCCAAAAATGACTCTTAGAATTCCCACTTTACAACACACGTTTAGATTCGACGAGCGCCCGTATCACCTCTTCAGAACACTTATCCAAATTACTCACGTAAGTTTCTGAATTATTCGAAAATTCCCGGATTTATCTTCGAGAAGAAAGCTTTCACTTGCTATAGAGATAATAAAGGGTCCGGATCCCTCCCTACCGTGATTTGTAGATCTACCGAGTTTGAGATTTTTTATACTCGAAACCAAGCTGCAAACCCTAAAGAGATGGAGAGCCTGGTTTGAACGGGAGGGAGGATTCGAATCAAAGAATGTATTTGTAGTGCAAGTGGCCTGTTGCCACTATGCCCTTTAAGATTATAAAATTTTATCTATAGAGGAATAACACGAAATACCTGCGCCTCTCACTAACTATATGCTTACCAAACTGTGGAACGGTATCTATTTCCTCATATTTACTTACTTCTTAATGGAAAAAACTAGTGTTGATCTTTTTATTTCCTGTTCACCATTGAACCCCTTCCGGCAGCCCACGTGTTACCCACTTCACTAATGAGGCCCTTGTTTTCCCTTTCTCTAAACCAGTTTTCCACCCTAGTGGTGCCTTCAGCAATGACCCGCCAGGAGAATGATCTGGAGAGCAAAAATCGGCATTGAACTCAGTTAAGACGAGGAAATCGCAGTGTTAACTTTTCATTTACTCCTACCAGTATTTTTTGTGGTAGGATGTAAACAACAAACTGCACGGCTACTGAGTATGAGAGTCGTATCTGCTACACCATGAGAAGGCTATCTACTTCCTAATTTTGTAAAGTGTTTCAGCTCAACAAGTCCCTTCGGATTACAATGCTATGGCACAACAAAACCCGTTAAGCCAATTTCCGCAGAGGGCTCTAATCCCTACGCCTTATTTACCTTATTTACAGGTGTTTCAAATTTCCTTTTTTTCACAAAGTGTCTTAATTTCTGTTTTTTAGTGAAAATAATTGTCTTGAATTTCAAAAAACCTCGGCATCAATAGTTGTTTTCTATTACATGAACCGTCCTTGTTAAGCTAGCTCGAAGTTGTTTTCACCTCCCCTTGAAATGCGTTGGATGAGGTCCCGGCGATTTTGCCTTGTTCGGAGTCATTTCCCTCCCAAAACGAGTAAGGTCACCTAAATGTGGTCTTGACACTATGAACTTGTCATTGATTGAATAATACTTTCTACTTCTGTTTAGCAAACACAAGGTGTTATTTTATTTTTTTAATTACGTACAAGCTGAGGTTTCGGCGGATTTCGCCTGCCTCAGAGCCTGCAACGGTCAAGTTGACTGCAAACTACACGGCCCAACAACTCTATAACCAAACAGAGAAAATGCTGAACCAAAATTTCAATCACATTGAACGCAGAGTCTTTGCACACTCATCGCTTTCTATGCGTCTCCTACTAAATATGCCACGTGGAGACAAAGCGCACAAAGTTCACAAGGAATCGCATTGTGACCATCTCATCGGAGTAATAGGCTTATGTACTGCCCAATATCACGCGTGATAATGAGGCATTCCACGCTGCGATTCATTTTCGGATTCTTGGGATTAACCCAGAATGTCTTGAGATCCGCCGAAACGTTAGCTTGTACGCAAATGAAGAAATAAAATAACACCTCTTGTTTGCTAAATAGAAGTAGAAAGTACTATGAACTTGTCTTGAATCTCTCACTAACTGAAACCTAGGGTAGTGTTTTCAAGAAAATGAAGTCAATAGCTCTGCTGACCACAAATGTTCCTGTGTTTTCTTCACCTATAAACCAACATTCTTCGTCCCAGACTAGGGAAATAACGCGAACACCAGCTTATATTCATTTATTGCTAACTCGTGCTGCTTCTAATATACGTATTTAGATGCTTGAATGACCCACCTTCACTGGCCGTGGCTTACACATCTTTCATGCCTTTCTTCATTTTACAGCTGTCATTCACGGAGATGAAAGTATTTTCGTGTGGCTTCGGCCCGGTTCTGACGATCCGACAGTTGATACTAGCTGTGAAAATAGGTGGCTTGCTCATGTAACACACTGGCCTATCTTCTTGCTAATCTCTGTCGCGATCGTCATTATTTTCTCAAGAACCGCTCTGTCGTTTTTTCCGTGTACCTGTTGTTTGTCATCTCTTGTCATTATACTACCATCTCATCGATATTTGCTTTTTGAAATACATTTTCCTGAGTCTTGAAGGGGGATTATTCTTCGAAGATCTGAGCCACAAAAGCCAGCGTGGTTTTTTTACGTGGCTGTTCATCTTCAGAAGACGTCATTCGAGTGTCCTGCGGATTGTGCGTAACTTCTTCGCCATGAGTGAAGCATCTGCCCATGTTTCTGTTGCACTGCACAGAGGTGGAAGATTGGTTGCGCCAAACAAGTTAGTGACCGCGTAGATTGGCAACGTTAAGCTGAACAATTACCTCTGTAAGATGAAGCCCATGCTACTCGCATGCTTTTGTAGAGTTCTCTTCTAAAATTTTCGTCAATATTCAATGATTGTCATAGGTAAAGGCAGTATATAGTTTCCTCAGCTTGTGGTCCATACAAGGCAGTCCGTTTTGTATTTATTCATATGATCTTATAAACCGATCATTTTGAGCTGATGTGAGGTTGGTATAGCTTTTTGCTTTCGTTGTCGTTGTTGATGGGGTAATGGTGATCGATGGCTGACGTTTCGGCGACTTCGCCTTCCTCAGAGCTTGGACGTATTTTATTCAACAGTACCCTTATATTCGATGAAATCCGTTCTCTTTTACACATTGCGTCCTTAATAAATGGGTTTTTTTCAATTGATCCATAGTCTACTTAGTTTTCCTGCTTTTTTGGACTCACTGATTGTTGCTTCCGTTGCTGCGGTGCTGCTCGAAAAGTGAACACTGTTGTTCGCAAAATTGAAGGCAACCGTCATTGACACGTATTCTTCCGTAGTTCCACTCAAACGACTGCATACACCCATATAGTGTAGCTGGAAACACCTCTGGCGAGAACTGTGCCGCGCCGTAGTATTCCTTTGCTAACTAAGATAATGAGGGGCTGATTAGAAGTTGTGTTGTCACTGGACAATGAATATTGCAGTGAGCAGGCGTTCTTACATAGGATTTATCTATAACGTTGTCTACTAATGCGATTCGTCACATTGCATTCAGTGAAGATGAAGGCAAACAGAAGATAATATGCCCCTAAGACTTCAACGATTTTTGTTAATACATCGTTTATGGCGACGAATCTCACTCTTTGAGGGATTTCTTGCCGCTGTTTGGCGAGGCAATGTGGTATGTGCCCAGGTGGCCGATAGGGTGCAGTCACGGACCAAAAGCAATTTTGTGGTCTCCTGAGATACAGATGGATCCAGGGTATAGACTACTTGCTTCAGTTGCACCCATTTGGCACATTCTATGTTTACTCACTTGGATGTTTGAATGTTTATGTCTTCACTGGTTATGCGGCCTCCGGCATAATTTCTATTTTTCGGGGTTTTGCTAATTTAGCTACTGTGGTTTCTTAGACTCCCAAGGTCATCCAGGCCAAAGTCTGCCCCAGTTCTTCACCAACAAAGGGAGTTGCTGCACTTGTGGATCAGAGGAAGATTTGCCACCATGTAACTAGTTTAGTACTAGGACGGTGGTGGATTCTGGCATTGGTTTACTCTTATCTGGGCTTCTCGATGCAAATGTCGGACTCCTTCTTAGTAAAGGGGACTCTGTTGGGGGGATGAATCTTCCCTTGCACATTGCAGCCCGACACCCAAGAATACCTGTCAGCCACGATGAGGCAGTGAACCGTTGGGAGCCCTTCTGTGTTTAGTGTTCATGCATGCGTTCGTGAATGTGTTCTCACTTATGAGAATTGCATTTTACTCGTCAGTTCGGTCAAAAGCTTTAATCAAGTAACAGCGAAGTATATGGGAGGAGGAGGTAAGAAGTCACCTCCAACAAATAACCCCCCCCCCCCCCCCCCCCCCCCCCCCCCATCTACTTTGGGAGAGACTGGCAAACTACTCGTGAGTGTACTCAGCTTTAACGTACAGGCTTCAGAAAGTTATACGTAGGTATCAGAAGGCTAAATACAGTAAAGTAAACAGGCTTTATTTCCTTATCTTCGAAGGAGATCACTAAACGGCAGCGTTGTGTAAGACGTGCATGAAGAGGCTGCTAAAATCTCAAGACCATTCTATGCTGCCTGAATCGCAAAGACGATCTGCACTTGCCATGAACTCACACTTGCATCTCATCCTCGATAGAATGCTTGATCATGGCTGCTAGAAGGATAACCTGACCTCATCGGACTGGCTGAGACGAGAAGACGCGGCCTATTCAACATTCAAGCATTTAGCGCCGTCTACGACACCGGAGAAGAACTGTTCCTCGGAACATTCGAAAATAGAGGAGTAATCGGTGCGAGAATTTTACGTCAACACATGTTTAGCCATGAAAATGGATTTATTAGGACAATTATTATTAATTATAATTAGTAACTCTAACTGAATGTTTGCGGCTAAATAGTAGTGGATCAATACCGACATTGACAATCTTGGTCGTTTACTCACAGATACCAAGCTATGGCGAAAGAGAAGTTGAGGAGTTCTATATGGACTTGCAGAATTTCTCCAGAAAAGGCCACACATTTTTAAAGGCTATCATTAGCGATTTGAAAGTGAATATTGGACTCTCCCATGAAAGTCCTGGCCCTTAAGGTAAACCCAGTAAGCCGCTCACCATGCTCGTTCCTTTCCAATACGTGGGCCCTAATGTGACGTTCTTCGGACGTTCTGCTACTCGCAATTCCGGAAGCCCCACTCTCAACGATGAATCTGGTAGTCTTCCAGTGAAGAGCACCATAACGAAATAGACCACATCATAGTAAATGAATGGTACTGCCCAACTGATGTCGTTATTGTCCCAAAATTCAACACAGGATCAGACAATCGCCTCATTTGTGTGAGATTTCTTTACTCGCAGAAAGGAGCAAAAGGCGGTAAGTTCAAAAAACGAAGCACCACAACTACCATAAACACCAGTTTATTTAATTCATTAGTCTGCTCTTGGTATATGACGTTGTTGATAACACTGAGAAGGAATGCGATCGGCTCATTCAACATCGTCACGTTAGAGCAATGGAAGCTGGTAGTTCGAAAGTCATGAAACAACGTTTGTCTCCAGAAACCCTCGGCTTGGATACGCCAACATGGATGTCCGAGACACAGGCAACCACCAACTAACGTTTGAAGTTGCAAAAAAAAGTGTCGGTAGGCGATCAAAGGTCTTAAAGATGGAAAGGCAACAGCTATGGGCGGGCGAAGCTGCAAAAACTGGAGAAAGCATTTGCAAAGCCTAACGAAGTTCGCCAATTATAAAATCAAGATGGTTGCATTCCAACTTCCAAAAGGATTAGTTACAGCTTCCGAAAAGTTAATAAAGAATCGTTGATGATTAGTACTCGGATCTCTTCAATAATCGTGTCCTTGTGCCTTCGTAGCAAGTAAGAAAGGACGGGTATGTTGTTCTACCAGCTCTCTCTTCCGAAATTCAACATCTTTTTTGCCGATGAAGAATCTAACAACGCCTGCTCTGAATAGAATAGTACCTGAACACTTGAAGAACCTCCCGCCAATCCTCATTGACATACTTGCTCTTCTCTCCACGCATTAGCTGTCAGAATGCAAGATTCCTATTTAATGAAGAAACAACACGATTGTGTTATTGTCCAAGAAGGGCGAACTCCAAGATATCGGCAACAGTCCGCCCAATTTCCTTGCTGTCTGCCGTCTACGAAATCTTGCCATGGCGTATTTGCCCAGTACACAAAGATTCTTCGCGAGTTATATAAAAAATCCATAGCCGAAATCTCACCATTCTATAATGACATTAGCATCGATGCCAAAAAAGTATTTAGACCAGGCGATACAATTTCTTCAAAATAATTTACGGCTATCTTCGAAAGTATCATGCGAACGTTGGAATTCGACAACATTACAGTGAGAATTCATAGTGGTAGATATGGTAGACAATTACATCATTTTTGGTTTATTAATGACAGCGTTCTTATAAACTAAACATTAGCCGAGCGGAACGAATGCTTGCCGATTTTGAAAACGCCTGTGGAAAGATTGAAATTCAGCATAATAAAGGAGTTGGCTCCACAGTTGATCACGGGAAAAAGGGCGGCTTGAGGAGCTTTTCAGAGCATCAAAGGCGGAGTGAGGAGAAAAAGGAACATCGAACTCTGTACCCTTCTCTTCGACTGCACAATTTCCTCTACTTAAATGTATTCATCAGAAACCTGATCGCTACCTAGACAGGATGATGATCACTCAATGTCATAAAATGCCCAGTCGAAAGAACGATTCTAAGAGTATTATGTATCACACAAGTGAGCAAGGGGTTCAGAGACTGCGACCTACGTCAACGGTCAAGAAGGGAATATGTTCTATACTGTGGACGATCATCAAGCGGGCAGGACATGTAATTTAGATGAACGACATGAGATGGAGAAGAACCGTTACTAACTGGATTCCTCGGGGTGTGTACACCAAGAAGACCTAATAGTCAGAGTTTTTATAAAAGATTTATAGAAAAAATGTGATGCTCCACGAGGCCCTAGAGCGAGCAGAACTCACTGGGCTGCCCTTGCACGCGATAGGCAGAAATGAAACGTTAACTGGTGACCACTAGAATCGCTTGACGATCAAAGGGTACAACTGATCCGCGTGATAGGTGATATGTTCTATGCAGTAAAATTTATTGCGAAAAGCATACAGATCCGTATGAAGTACGTTGTGCAAGCTCATAAGACGATATTTACGCTGGTCATCTCTTGTCATTCGAAAATTCCTTCAGTAGTTAGACAGCGGTGATGTTTTTTCTGTTGCAACTAACAGAACTAACAGATCTAGGTGACCGGTACTAATCACTGCAAATCAGATGCGTCAAATGCAATAATTAACTGGTCGATAGGTGTGCCAAGCTTAAAGCTCCCGAATGCTATTCTAACTTTGCAAAAAAATTGTTAGTGTATTATTCCAGCAAAGATGATAGGGCTGATCGCAGGTGCTGTGTATCCGAAGATGTCCTATAATTTATTATTTCTGTAATTTATTTCATCTAGAAACCAAAAAACGCAGCTGATAAGTCGCCATCAAACAGCTTAGAAAAGGAAATGTTAAACGCATGAAAGACGGCATTTATTTAATGCTTCATCTTTTGTGCCATTTTTAAAATACCTTCGGCATCAGTGGCTGTTCACTTACTTGTATTGGTTTTCTTCAGCTAGAGTTGATGACCATTCGGTCGATGTGTGTACATTGGAAGCGTAAGCATCTTCTTTCTTTCAAAATTCGCTTTCCTTGGCTTGGCAAAGGTTTGGAGATTGTCTCGGGATAATGAAGGGCTTACCCAATACAGGTTCGGAGATTCAGTTTCAGCAGCATCTCCTCACTTTTGCGTAAGTTGTAGTTAGATATGACATCAATGAAGGTGAATTCTTGAAAACAGCCAGCGTTTTCGCTTTTTTTCATGTGATGATAGAGCTTGTCCTTCATCCAAAACAGTTAAAGAAAATCTGCGCAAACAGGAAAGCGGTGATGTCATCGGTCTTTGCATGAACCAGTGCTATTTGGGAATTCCGACGTACAGCAGTGATGATCAGAAAGAGTTTTCATGGAAGAAAGAGCGCAGGAAATGTTTTCTCACAAAGATTTGTATTTTCATTAACATATCCCGTTCCAAAATTTCCGATTTTGTATTTGTGTTCCTATGAAGTTATTATTTTCGCATTCAATCCACCAATAATGAATTTGTGGAAGAATATCTCGTCACGTTCGAATTGAGCCAAATTTTCACAAGTCCTGTCGAATTCCTCATCATAAGCTGTTGATACTGATGAAATCATCTACTGGTGCTTATTTTCTTCCAATAAGGAGTTGCAGGTTGCAGGATACATATTGGGAAGATAGAATTTCGTTAAAACCAAGGCGTTTGGTAAAGAATGGATGCAGGACAAAAGTAACATCATCAGCATTAAGCCGTGAAGATACCTCATTTAAGTTGACAAGGATTCAGTAGTGCATCCGCCGGGTGATAACTTTTCTGTTTTAGTTTCTTGAAGGGGTCATATTTAATGCGGCTTGCGTCATTTAATAGGATATGAAGGCCATAATCTAAAGGGACCAATCTGGTGTTGCATGCACATAATCTGAAACAGTTTCCGTCGGTTGTGTCGTAGACTTTTATACCTTGTTCTTACTTACTTACTTGATGCTTGAACGGCTCGTCATCACTGTTGTGCGGGCCCCAGCATAGTCACCATTTCTCGGAGATTTGCTGGTTAAGCCATTGTGGTTCCTTGGAATCCGAGGACAGCCTGGCCGAAGTCTGCCCCAGGTCGTCACCAGGACAGGCAGTCGCAGCCCTTGTGGATCAGAAGGAGATTTAAAACCATGCGACTTTGATACCAAGTCGGTCGTGGATCCTGGTATTCGTACCTATATTACCTATAACTTTACCGAATACCTTATTCTTAGTGGCGTTAAATGCCTTCGGGTCTGATTTTCCGTGCAATGCCAACAGAGCTGTGGTGGACGGCGGCGCTTCCTGCACCGGCAATGAACCCTGCGACCGAACTCAAGGATGTTTAAGCCAGCTGATTACCGTGCTCAAACTTGAGCAAATTCTGTAGTGGTTTCCAATATCTTTGAATATTCGAAGCAACTATTAGGTCTTCTTTTCTGCTGTACTGTGGTACTTAAGCAGATCGTAAATCGATTTGAAGTGAACAACACCTAATTCAAACCATTCAGAATTCCGGTGGCGTAACTCCAAACTTTGACGAGAGATTTATTAGCAGCGCAGGAACGTCGCAAAATGCAGCACTATCCATGCCAAATGCAGCTATGCTTTTTTCTGGTGCAAACGGTTCTCCGGAATCTCTAAATGCTCTTCGTAACCAACAATACCTTGCGGTAAGTTGACCAGTGTCATTAGGCATCAATGAATCCTTAAGCAAGGTTCTACGTCCAGGATATGTTCCAAAGAGTAGGGTGCTAACTGAGACTTATTATTTTAGCAACTTGCACGCCATCAGTCGGAATTAACGCAGTACAGCGCGAAACAAATGGAATATCTCGATCAGCAGCGAAGGTACCAGCAATCCATGATTGATCATCAGGCCGGTGCTGCGGTTTGTTTTCAACAACTCAGTACAGAATAAATTAAGATTTTATTTGTTTCTTCTACTTAGATGTTTGATGGTTTGTAATATTTCAGCTTCTGATGCAAAAACAACAGCAGGATCTCATCAACGAGCAAATGAAGCAGTTAAAAGCATCTTATGGAAACAACGACAATCTCACAAATGACAACACTGTTGGAGGAAGGGTTTGTTTTAGACACCAGTCTTGCTTTTTTGCAGAAAAAAATCCTGTAAGTCTTTAATTTTCAGCTGCCATTTTTACAGGTCCTTACGGCTAAAGCAAAAGGAGTGAAAAATCGTGCGGCGAATTCTCCCAAACGTCGTAAGCATTCCTGTGTTGTTGAGGAGAATCAGAGAGAAACCTTATGTCACAACATACCACGTATTTAAGAGTTCGCTGATGATGACATAATTGCGAATGATGAACATTTAAGAGAATATTTCAAAGAAAAATACGGCATAAATCTATCCAGTGAGGCAAGCACACTCACCGACGAGGAGAGAGAAACTCTCAAGTAAGATATTCTCAAGTAAGGATTGTCCTCAAGACGCTCACGAATTGAACACTACGTGAATATAAACGGTTACAAGAGAAGATGCTTCAGATTGGCAGAATTTACATTTTTTAATATTAAAGTAGAAAACGAAATGCAGAAAACTTCTAATTTTCACTTCCTTACTTCAAGTTCTTTCCATTTTACCAACTTCATGTTAGCTCAATAATTCGAGAAGGTAATGGAATGCTAACTTTTGGACGAAATGGAAGCATAAGACATTTTGTTTTAAGGGCACTGAAGGAACTTCTTTCTAAGAACAAAGAAGAAACTATTGAACGAGGAGTTTTTAAGACGATGGAATCACTGAAGAGGTTTAACTTTTGATCTTTCAAAAGTGCCCTATTAAAATTGAGTAAGCAACAAAATGGCACAGTATACATTGGTATTGTAAAAATGCAAAACAATTTCCGAAAAATCGGCCTCAACCGCTCACGAACTCATGGATCGAAAACAGCTAAATCATCGGAATTATCTAGCACCTGTTCACAGTGTATTCCTCACAATATTGACATGATGAAAGGAGCATGGACTCAGGTGTGTCAATTTTGTGAACAGATTTTCTTTTACTTGACTAACTAAGTGGTGTTAACGAATTTTTAGATGTACGGGAATCCAAGCGTTATCAAAAAGATTTTTGGAACTATAATGAGTCTCGAAAGAATGCAGGCGGCTAATGGAAGAACGGTTCTAACATCAAAGGGAACGGCTTGCGTAGGCTTGGAAAGTAAAAATTTTAGGGCTGCAGCTATTCATCTTAAGATTTCATTTAATCACACTTATTTGGAAGTTTTTCGATGTTTGACCTATTTCAATATTGCAGTTGGACGATATCTGAATGGATCAGCTGAACTGAATATGTTTTACAGAGACGATTCGAAAGGAAATGAATTGCACGAGGTCAGATTTAGCTTTGAATATTTTGACATTAGCATCGTTGAAGCTGAGTGTAGAAGCTTTGCAGATGCATGGTAGCATGTCATATGTGACGAAAAATGTTTTGGCAATTGATACTGACCAATATCATGTCAACAGTACGTTAATTCTTTATACAGTAACACCCAGTGAACTATTTTTCTCAGGCTTCCACGTGCCAACGAATTTTATGCTGGGTTTTTTCCCCCTTTTTTGAGCCTTTTTTTGATTGGAAAATTAGTGTTTCGCTCTAAGTTCCTTTATACATGTTGGATTTTTTGCAACTAAATAAAAAATATCCCTGCTTACTTACACCTGTATTTTGGTATCCTATCGGAAACTTCTCACACTGACCTGTTTTTGTAATAATGTTTAGTAGAGGTTATAGTACAAAATTTATCCTGTAATATTTTCTCCGCTTGAGAAGAACGGTTTGCGAGTTTACAAATCGTTTCCATAATTCATTTCTGTTCTCAGTGTGCTTAGTGAAAGCTGGTCCAGTGGATGTAAACCGCTATGAAATCTTGGTTTTAGCTGAAACTTCAGGCAAAAACGCTTGCAGGTAATATATCATGTTTTGCTACAATCAATAGGTGCGTCGAATGGAAATTTCCCTTGAATGGGATATAGTTCATGTTTCAGGTCGTATCACGTCTTCGCTCGCAATACGGACGAATTTAATCGTCGACAGTTCGATTATGTCTCAGAATTCATGGAAAATGTGGGTCGACCTTGTATTACATTCATTTGATTCCATACAAAAAACACGAGAGCTCTTACCTCATAAGCTAAAACGCATTTTTATTTGGTATATTTGGAACCAATTTTCTCTGTAAACATTTACCAAAAGGGTAAGCCTTTTGACGACCCTAAAATAATCTCAAAAATACTTGACAACGTTCGAAGAATTCCTACCGAAAAATCGATGGTTTCCTTGGTATTTTCTTAACATCCTATAGAACACTGTCACGAATGGAACTTGTGCTGTAGTTGCCCTAAAAACGTATTACATATCCGGATCACCTAGTTTTAGACATCTTAGTCCATGCTGTAAGGTGTCTGATCTTCTATTCTCGGTGTAGGTCGGAACTCCGGAGTTCTCTCTGCTTCCTTTGTACGAGATGGTCTAAACATCAACCTTTCCAGAGTGCTTTCGAAAACTCTGATCTCGCTTGCACTTATTTCAATTAAGTTTACGTTAAAAATCGACGAGCATTCTTTGCACTTTATCATTGCTTGCTCTTATCAGATTGATGTAATCAGCAATGCGAAACTCATTTTACCGTAATTTGTCAATGAGTAGTGCCTTTCTAGTATTTCCGTCATCTTCTAGAAAGTAGTGGCAAATAATCTAGGATCGAACGACTTTTATTAGTTTTATGAAAAGAAAAAATTCTCTTGTACTTTCGCAATGCTACAACCACCTTCTCATGTCGCCCGGTAACGGCATCAAATAATTCACTAGGAACTCTTGAGGAATATAAAACATAAGTTTTCGTATTTGACATTCAAATTTTTCTTAAGCCATTTAAAAGCCAGAAGGTGTTAAGCAAGGGCTTCTGGGTGGTCAACCAACCAGACAACAATGGCTCATCCTTCTCACAGGTAACTAGCGATTCAGCCGTTCACAGACAGCAGTGGCAAAATACAGAAGAACGTCTTGCATAAATAGAAAGAATATAGAGATCATCTTGCATAAAAGTGAAATTTTAAACAATCTTCTAAGTACTGGTAACTGACTTTTAGAGTTATGGGTAAACATTTCTCAAAAAATTTTAACCTTTTTATTTACTGCCGACTATAATTTTTAACCGGAGCGTATCATATGGACTATAACCAAAATGATGCTGAGATAATTGCAAAACTCCGGACCGCAGGTGTCTGCGGCCTTGGAACGAACGCGTTCACTACCGCACTATGCGGGTCCCTCGTTTTGCCTACCTCTCAGCTAGTTTTATCGATCTCTGCCATCAGCAATCACCCTTCAGCGGGACTAATCTATGGAGCCCAAATCTACAACGAACCTAGCTAAGCTAAAGCTCTCCAGATCAGTCCCGTGACAGGTGATTACTGAAGGCAGAGACCTATAGAACTAACTGAGAGAAAGCCGAAACGAAGGACCCGCATGGTGTGGTGGTGAACACGTTAACCCCCGGAAAGGACAGTAGCGCGTTCGTTCCCTACCGCAGACACATGAAGTTCGAAGGTTTGGAAATATCTTAGCAACATCGTGATTGTATTTTGCTCAATACCCTGCTGTAAAAATTATAGTAAGCAAAAAATAAAAAGTAAACATTTTAAATTCACATTTTTACTTATTTTTTGCTATTTTACATCGCTTCTACATCGTCCTTGAGCCGTCGGTTACTTTTACATTCCTACTTTCGTTTCTGATTTCGGCTTTAACATCTCTCCTAATCAACTAGTAGGAAGACCAGACCGAGCGAAGGATTCGTCGCCGAAAACACAGCTGCCTCTGATCCACAACGCGGTGAAGACCTGGATACGCCCTTGCAAGGTTACGTCAGGACTCCAGTGAGGACTAAGTTGCAAGACTAGCAATATGCCAGCCTCAGTATGCCGCACGCTGTGTTTTCGGCGACGTCTATGTCGTCAGGCGGCGAAACGACCGGTGAGAGGCCAGAAAATCTCGGGTTACGCAATGCGTCGTTGGAACCGGGTCTGAAGAACACACGCACGACACGCCATGGAGATGGCTTCCTACTATGCACATATAATGCCAAAGCACTCTCTACAGTCTCCGATCTTTACACCCTTTCTGTAGCCGCAGATCGCATTAAATTTCATGTGATCGCATTACAAGAAACAAAAATCAGGAAGACCGGCATACGCCAACTAAACAACGGGACCCTTGTGATCGGTGGAGAAAAGGTCCCGTCACGAAATGGCGGTGGCGTAGGCTTTGCCGTCTACCCGTCCATTGTCCATCTCGTCGACTCATACGTGATCCTTTCGCCTTGCATAGCCGTCCACCGTCTTCAAGTGTCGCATCATAAGAAGATCACTATCATCAACTGCTACTCACCGACAGACGCAGCTGATGAGTGCGAATCAAATGCGTTCTACTATCAGTTGGAGGAAGTCGTCCCCAATGATAAAGTATATCATAAATTTGTTGTTGGATACCTCAACGCCAGAATAGGAAAGGCCAACGAGAACGAATACAGGATCGGAAACTTTGGATTAGGAGAAAAAAATGAGAACGGGAACCGTCTCGCAGGACTACTGTCAGCAGCACGTTTCTTCCATGGAAACTCGCTTTTCCAGAAGAGAGAAAGCCGCCGTTGGACATGGGAGTCTCCCAACGGCATGACTCATGCGGAGATCGACCATATTCTTACAAACAGAAGATGGTGCCTACTTGGCACATCAGTAGTCCCGTCATTCTGTACTGGTTCCGGTCACCGCCTTCTTCGCGCGAAGATTCGATTCAGCAGCAAGCTGGAAAAAAACTCTCCTCATCGACCACGAGGGAGAAGTCTAGCTGTACACGACGAGAGCATTCTGAACGAAGTCCTGTCCAAACGTGGCTGGCAGATTAAATAGGACCCGCCCGAAGACTACGAGCTGCTTGCCGAAAGACTGAAAAGCTGTGCCGAATTCACATCAGTTCCTCAAGCAGGGAGATCGGATTGCATCTCCATCACTACTAAGGAGTTGCTCGAAAAGAGCAGGAAACTGAAGCTTGATTCTACTGCAATACGTTTAGCATGGCTAGTAATAAATGCCAGCTGCAAAAGAGAAAAAGATGCTGGTAGATTTACAACGGTGCAAGCAAAAAAAATACTGGAAGCAGCAGAGAAAAGAATCAGTCAGAAAAAATGCCGTCGGGGCTTGTATGATTATAATGTTCCGCTGTCAGTTCTGATGACCGAAGATGGGACCGTCAAAACTTCCCGCCATGATATGGAACTAATAGCGAAAACGTTCTACACCAACTTTTTCCGTTCCACAATCCCCGTCCCGGGCCCTAATATTCCCGATGGAGAAAAACCACCTGGAATTCTTCCGTCGGAGGTTCGAGTTGCAATAGAAAGCTTGAAAAGAGGAACAGTTCCAGGACCCGATAATATCACTGCCGATTTCCTTAGAGATGGAGGCCACAANTCCAAACGTGGCTGGCAGATTAAATAGGACCCGCCCGAAGACTACGAGCTGCTTGCCGAAAGACTGAAAAGCTGTGCCGAATTCACATCAGTTCCTCAAGCAGGGAGATCGGATTGCATCTCCATCACTACTAAGGAGTTGCTCGAAAAGAGCAGGAAACTGAAGCTTGATTCTACTGCAATACGTTTAGCATGGCTAGTAATAAATGCCAGCTGCAAAAGAGAAAAAGATGCTGGTAGATTTACAACGGTGCAAGCAAAAAAAATACTGGAAGCAGCAGAGAAAAGAATCAGTCAGAAAAAATGCCGTCGGGGCTTGTATGATTATAATGTTCCGCTGTCAGTTCTGATGACCGAAGATGGGACCGTCAAAACTTCCCGCCATGATATGGAACTAATAGCGAAAACGTTCTACACCAACTTTTTCCGTTCCACAATCCCCGTCCCGGGCCCTAATATTCCCGATGGAGAAAAACCACCTGGAATTCTTCCGTCGGAGGTTCGAGTTGCAATAGAAAGCTTGAAAGGAGGCACAGTTCCAGGACCCGATAATATCACTGCCGATTTCCTTAGAGGTGGAGGCCACAATTTACATGTACTTCTCGCAGATCATATGACAGACTACCTACAAAAGGAGAAAATCCCAGACCAGTGGAGGACGCCGCGCACGGTTATCCTACCCAAGAAAGGTGACCGAGGAGATCTTCGTTGCTATCGTCCCATATAATTGTTTAGTGTACTCTACAAGCTCTTCACGAAGATTATCCTCTCGTGCATATCAAGGACGTTTGAAAAGACGCAACTTGAACAAGCAGGATTTCGACAAGGATTTTGCTGAATGGACCACATCCGAACCGTGTCCAGGGTCATCGAGCTTTGTCGGGGATACTACTCGCCTCTGTTCCTAACCTTTGTCGACTGTGAGAAAGCGTTTGACAGTGTCGAAACGAATGTAATCCTATCAGCGCTCGACGATCAAGGAGTGGAGCCGTCCTACATAAGGACCCTGCCCGACTGTTATCGGAAAATGGAGCTTTTCCGTCGGCCTCTTACAATACCTATAGGAAAAGGAGTTCGACGAAGCGACACAATATCGCCAAAGCTGTTCAGTGCAGCACTGAAGTGGATAATGAAGTCACTCGATTGGGATGAGAAAGGCGTATCTATTTATGGAAAATTCCTGTCAAACCTTCGTTTTGCCGACGACATTGTCATCTTTTCAAGAAATACTAACGGAGCAAAAATGATGACCAACGAGCACAACGAAGCGGGAAAAAAGATCGGACTTCGCATAAATCGAAAGAAGACCCAGTTCATGAAATCCCATGGGCGAAGGCGAAAAAATTGAATTGGATGGCTCTCTCATTGCAGAGACCACCTCGTACGTTTACCTTGGGCGATCAATGAACGTGGAAAACAACATGAACGAGAAACTAGATAGAAGAAGGAGAGCAGTTAAGGCCGCATTCATGCCTCTCAAAGAAGCCACCGACCAACTGGAGGACCCGAAGATCCGCGCTCATCTCTTTAATTCTACTGTCCTCCCAAAGCTCTGTTATGCTGCAGAGAAGTGGGTTAATACTTCAACTCAGTCAAGAATGCTTCGCATTTCTCACAATGCGCTTGAGCGATGTCTTCTGAAATATAACCGGCACTCTCAATATGCAGCCGGAATGCGAAGCTCTGACCTTCGAAATCTGTCACATCTTCGAGACCGAGGAGAATATACATCGATATCGAAACATAGATCGGCCGGTCACATAATGAGAAGAACAGACGACATATGGAGAACTGTAGAGTGGACTCCAAGAGAATGCAAACGTCTCCTTTGACGACCACCTACACGTTGGGCGGACGTGTTCGTAGACAAAGTTAATCAGCTGTACCTGCAGCTGCAGTTGTTTTTTACAGATCACGGTATGAGACTCGCATGCGCTGCCATGCTCGAACAAGACCACATCCATGAGCTACGATTGCGAGAGAAAGGAACGAATGGTATATGTGCTGGGGTCCGCACAGCTCGTGAAGACGGACCGTCCAAGTATCCGAGTAAGTTTTTTACATGACTCTTCATCACCTGTACTGTCTGCATTCCAGTACTTCTTGCATTTGACTCATTTGACAGCAGTCAACATCCACAAAAGCATTCAAACAATTTGCTTGTTGTTTAAACTGGAATTTTATCTTCTTTATGAATATCTGAAAGTACTAATCGAGTCATTTCTCCATAAAATCTTGGATACAGCAAGGCTAAGACGTTCCCACATGAGTTGGAGGAGAGCGTTGGGACGTGGGTCGAATTAGTGCTTTCGCTTCTTGATCGACGGCATCACTAATCACTACTCTATTCTAGCTCCTAGCATAAATGTCATTAAGAAAGAAAGTTATTCACGACTGGTCTTTGCTCAACAAGCAGCTTTGTGTCCACCATCGTCATGATTCCATTCTGAGTGGAATTGGCAATTATGCATAATCGAAACGATAGATAGTTGCGTCGAGTTCTACGATTGGTTTTCCACTTTGAATTTACCTAAGTGGCTGTTTTTTTTATCTAACTGGTTGGTGAGATGATCAAATACATGAAAAATGCCAAAGATGCCGTTTTCACGAGGGCGGTGCTCCTTCACTCCTTGGGTTAGCTAAGCCTGTTACTCTTTCTGGATCGGGAAGTTAATACTGGACTTCTTTGAAAAAAGCACACTTTCTACAATCCAAATGATAACACTCCATCCTGGCAATTTCGTAGTGGAGGGAGAATAAACACGACCACCATTTAAAGAGCATTCGTTAAGGAGGCGGCAATCCACAAGCACCAGTGAGCACCCACGTGAAAAGTCTGAAAACTTTTGTTGATGGTGGATGCGAGGAGGCGCATGGTGTTCAAAAAAGTGCTGAAGTTAATGTCATACAGTGGGTGTGATAATGGGTCGTGTGAAATGAAATACATAAAAGTCGTTTGAAACGATGTGAGGTATAGCGGCAAAAGCAATGTTAAAATTTTGTTGCCCATTAACCAACATTTTATAAAATGAAAGTTCTCCAAGAAGGTTTATCGTTTGAACCGACTTCAAAGTGCGTCATAAACTTTTGTGTTTGCTTTCCTTCAATGCGACTGAAATCGTTTACTTGAATTTATAGAAGGGACAGCTTAGCTGTGATCATTCTTCAACGAAGCAGCTTCAACGTCGGCGTAACAGATTCGACGTTGTTGCTGTTTTAAATTTTATTTGTTCACATACATATTTGTATGCACATATATACGCTGTGATCAGCACTATTCATTGATGCTTCCAGTGTTGGTGGTTGGTGATTTTTCAAGAATCCGTGATAGCAGGGGTAAGGGGTTTCTATGTCTTCACCAAGAAGACAGCGACACTTGTTTTTTGCAAGGTTTCCTGAAATGCGTCTGAGATTCTTTTAATATGATATCAACGGTTATTCTATCATCCATTAGCCATAGACGATGCATTGGGCTGAGTCTCAGTAGAAATGTAGGAATATAATAAAAAATCAGTTAGATGGTTGCCTTTCTTATCAACGTGATGAACGGGAAAACTGTCATTATCCCAGAAAGGACAATATCGAGTTCGTTCTCCACCACCGCAGACACCTGCGGTCTGGAGTTTTGCAAATACGTCAGCACATCTTTGTTGTATTTCTCAAACATTTCTTGAAAAATTTTCACCATCTCCAGATGTCTTGAACTACATAGGCAATTGCTTCTTGGAGTACCAGTTACAGATCTTGTAGCCTTAGGTTTTGTCCAACAATTTCCAATCGTCTTTGTATCAACTGGGACATTATCTTTGATGTTCCTCCAAGACATCACATCAGCAGTTGAAGAACGGTTCTCTAAACTTTTTATCGTTCTACTAGGTGGACACGCTCATGAAGGGCAATAAGTCCACCTGTGTTTGTAGGGGTTCCAGATTTCAGCAGAGGTAATCAATGAAAATAAACGATGGCATTTTAATTACCATAAGTAACTTATGAAAAAGAATTTGAGGAAAACAATACTGTATTTAAATACATTATAGCTCTATCAAAGTAGTGAGTTACTTTTCAATTATCCCATATATATATATATATATATATATATAATCCGAAGTTTTCTTCAATAAGCAGACACAAGGTTGGTATTATAGAATTTATTAGAATACAATAGCTGACGTTTTGACTGTTTCGTCTTCTTCAGAGCCGTTTATTCGTTGTAAGTATTTCAATTATAACTTCAATGATGCTGAGATATTTGCAAAACTCTAGACTGAAGGTGTATGCGGTCTGGAACGAACGCGCTATTGTCTTTTCCGGAGAGTAGCGCGTTCGCCACCACACCGCGTGGGTCCTTCGTTTCAACTGTCTCTCAGCTAATTCTATCGATCCTTGCTAAAGCAATCACCAGTCAGCGGGATTGATCTGGGGCGCCCAAATCGGCAACGAGCCCAGTTAAGCTGAGCTTGAATTTATAATCACAATTTTAACTTATTATTTTAGCATCATTGAAGTTATATTTCGCAATATACCCTGCCATTATAGAAAAAGAATAAGCAGTAAATAATAAGTTAAAGTTAATAAGTTAAAATTATTTTAATTATATATATATACATAGTTCTTGAAAAAGCGGTAGTCGCTTGGATGAGTGGAGGCCGACACTGGATAAGGCCGAGTTTTCTTTCTATCCTAGTGCTCTCAACTTTTACAGTGTCCATTGTCGATGGCAAATTTTTCAGTGGTTTTGCAGTTCTTTATTTTTCTGACAATACTGCTCTGCAACGTTGATATTACAGAAGTGGTGAAGATGTAACAGATGATTCCGCCTGTCGAACACGGAGAAATCACCGTTACCTTTAGTAAAACAAATTTGGCTGCAGGAAATGTGTCGCTGCTTTCTTTGCGTTCATTATTGAGCAAAATGTCCTTGTGTGCATTTGTTCCATCCACGCAATCCATTTTTGGTCGGTTTACTCTCAAGTGCGACTAGTGAACACGCCACTTTCATTGAGTGAAAGCGCGAAAAAAATTTTATGGGGACGATTTCTCTCTTCTCGACAAATTCACGTAGGTTCCTTTTCTCAAGTGTTTTTAGCTTCTCATCCAAATAGGTTATTTCCGAGACTGAAGTTGGTACTTTACTTATACCTAGTTGCCATGTGAGTACCTCTTCAAATTGTCATCGTTGATAGTAGTGCGTTGCCAACGATCGTTCTCGTTTTCATCGTTCTCACCTTCATCACGAACCTTTGAGAGCAATTACGACTGGGTTCGCTGGTCGGAAGTATATTTATTTTAGCATGCTTCTTTTGTAGTTTTATGCCGTTTTACATAGTTTAACGTTTGTAGGAAATTTGCTCAAATTTTTATAAGACAATATACAGAACAAATTTGACATTAAGATGTCGAAAAAAAACGCAAGAACACACAACGGTTTTCAAAACGAAGCCACAAGGTTTGAAAACACTATTGAGCATCTATGCTGCTTTAATTCAGATTGCTTATCTAAACAGAAAACAGGATTGAACACGTTTTTAGGAAATGCAATCGAGGGCAACGCTTCCTGTTGGCGCTCTTCCGAAGGCGTCGTTGTGCGAGCTTGATCGGCCTTAATTTTTTTTAAATCCTGTTCGATAAAATAATTTTGTGGTGAATACTACTTTGTCATGTTCCAACGCTATTGCTACAACTTGTTTTTGGTGTTTTCATGCTATACAGATTTCACCGCCCTAGCCTCATGAATCACAAGTCTGTTTCCGTTCCATGTGAAATGTGAATTCCTGTTTTAAAATGACCAACTACGAAATATCAGAACTAATACACTTTCCATGAGAATTGATCTGAGAAGAGAAAGGATCATTGGGTGTAGAATTCTTATCATTCTGCGACCATCTTCACAGGGAAAATCTACTATTGGACATGCTGATGTTGTTTTTATAACCAGCGAAGTAGACATTCGAGCTATTGCAAAAAGATGTCTGACTTGTCTGACTTCTTTTTGTGATGTTGAATTCATTCCTCGTATTAACTGTTGTCTGCCTCCTACCGATCTATTTTCGAAACATGACCGCATTTTAAACGTTGTTTTAGTGCTTCACAGCTCTACCTTTCCCAGCTCCAAATTACCAGGAAGAAGTAATTTGACAGCAGTTTCTTATAAGTGAAAAATTCTGAAGAATCACAAAATCACATTCACTTCTAGGTCTCATCAGAAAACTGAACAAGTAACTGTTACAAGAAATTTGGCTCTTTCTCTGTGCATGAACCGGGAGTACACGTTATATTTTGAACCCCAGTTTGTTACACTACTAAGCCCGTTTACTCCTCTTAATGTCAAGAGACCACTAAATGCATGTCTTTCTGAAGGCTTAGTTGTCGTTTTCTAACTCTTAATCAAACTGTTCTTGTTGAAGATGTTTTTTAGAGTGACACTTTCAAAGCTTCACAAACCCTATAAGAACTAATAGATAGAAAATTTTTCAGATGAACCAGAGAAATGTTTCTATTTTCTGGCTGATTTATCGCTGTCTTGCTTTTGGTACTGTAAATAAACATGAAGAGATATTTTGTTCTCAGTTTACTAGCTGTGAAACTTGTGCTGGAAGACATCACGACAACGAATATACGGAATGTGTGTGAGTTAGGCAATTGAAAACATTAACCGAGATTTTTTTATGTGAAACGGCGAAGTGTAATCTTTAGGATGGCTTATATGGTCTGGATGAGTTAAGCAGATCTTTTCCAGCTCAATGTTATTATATGTCCAGTATGTATCGACCTGTTTCAATTCTTGCGCTGCTCTTTTCTAAAAGTGCACACCTAAACGAAAACTCAATTTAATTGATTTTCGACTATTTAGTTACTTTTTCAATTTTATTCACATGTGAAACGAGTTAGTTCGAATAAGAAGAAAAGAGCGAGAGAATGAGGGAGGTGGGTCACTCGTCAGCGCTGATGGAGTTGAGTTTTTAAGTATATTCATTTTCTATCATTCCGTTTAAATGTTTTTGATTCACTAATGCTTGAGTAACATTCTTTGGCGTGATAATATTCACCCCAACCATTTATATGATAGCTGAAGCAGAACCAAGTACTGTGTTCAAAGGAGCAGGTTTTCAGGAATAGGTAGTATACTTTTAATCCCTGCAAAAAACTACCATCAATTTTCCGTGATGCGAGTTGATTACTTGTCTTTCTACTCTTTCCATCGAATGCACTTTGTTGTTCTCTCCTTAACGTTGTTTATGTGACACTCGTTTGGAAAATTTAAAAACGCTCTGTGCCTGCCTCCTCAAGTGGAGCGGATTTCCCTTATCTTGTCTGTACATGGTGAAGAAGAGTGATAGCATAAGGTATCTTATTTTACAGAGTGTGTGTTAAGTTTTTCTTACCCTGTAATTTTTCAAACGAAGCTCGAATATTCTGAGTTAGTTTTTTTCGTACTCTTCGTTCCTTCATCTCTATTTCTGTGATTTTACGATTTTGCAGAAGGAGAAAGATGTAAGCAATATAAGCAGAGTTCTAAGCGCTTGAACTTACTCAGGGTCGGCGTGTCTAGCTGTCACATTCGGGGATCTTTTATGATTTGTTTAGAACTTTTCAGTGGTTAACTGGTATGACACGGTGGGGTTATTTATGGCACAAACTCTCTGTCGTTATTTTTAAATCATTATTGGGCATACATATCAAAAATTTTTTGAGCCTTACGCCTTAAAATTATGCATTTCGATTTAGATTCTATTTGAAACGAATATACCCAGGTGTTGCTGGATTATCAATTTAACTTACGTTCCACTTGAGTTATTTGCACGCATTAATTCACGAACTGTGGGTTTAAATGGATTGTTCAGATCCCGGTTCAGATGTTTTCTTAACCGATGTTTTACTGACTGGACAAGTTTATCTTTCCGCAGTTCCAAGAAAGCAGTGCAACTACGTTAGCAAATCTTCACTCGCAGTTCACCATACCAATATCTACAGTCGAAAAGAGTTCTGACGCTTCGCGATTGCTTTTCTTCTAAAACCGTAGTTTGCTGACAGATGTTTACTCATAGTTGGCTTTTCGTTTCGAAACTTCAGAGATTGCTAAGAAAGCAAGTCAGTATTATTTTGACTAATAACGCAGAAATTAATGATGCTGCGACTTTCTATCCAAACTAGGATGAAATTACTGGGTATAGAGCTTAGCGCATAACGCTGTTTAACACCCCATTTCCATAGCGAAGTAGTGAGCCATAAAGGACGGTCTCAACGCGTTTTTAGCAACCTTTAAAATTGTTACTAAAATTTAACTAAAAGATGAAAGGACACTTTCTGTGTGCTGCCCATATGCGCTCATTAGTTGACGTGACATCTCCTCACACAGTGCGTCGCTTTTGGAAAGAATATTTATGAAATCGTAGCTAACGAAATTATTACATTTTTTGAAAAATGTAACGAGGGACAAAGCATTCAGCGCCCATCAATGTTTTGGATTCATCATGCTCCTACTCTTACGAGAACCGTAGAGGTGATTAAATCCGGTCTATAGATTAATCTGTGGATGCCTGCATATGCATCAACTCGGCGTTTTTAATGCTCCCATAGAAGTTTGGCAGCAATTTTCCGACCTTGGGGTGATGAAGGACTCGCTTTGCCTAAGGCAGAGAATGGAATTAGCTATCATGTGTTTATTGTAGAGCACCTAGAGTATTTGTTTATCTTTCGTACAGTGTTAGCACGATTGTTCGTTTTTTCATATGTTGCGGAAGTTCAGCACTACTCAGTACAACAATTAAACATTGTTTACAAAGGAAGTGCAACTAAAAAAGTGAAGGGACTGGTTCGGCATGAGCCCAGACAACATTCGAAAATAAGTTACTGTTCTACAACGATAACATGAATAATTGTTAGTAAAAAGTTAAGATAGAAGAAAATCAGTATCAAGTAGTGCTTATCAACTAGTGTTTCTTAAACGACCACCAGAAAGTCTAGAATTTTTTCAGATGGTGTCCTATTTTTAATTCCTGTGTCTCAGCAGCGGTTAAATGTCGCTCCGGATTCCGGGAAAATGTTGACTGTCCACTGCTTTCGGCGGTAGCGCACTTCTCTTTCATGGACAGATCACACTTTTTTTTAATTCTCTGTTTTTATTTAGACAGAATACAACGAAACGTTTGCTCGAGAGCTAGGCACTCCACTCATTGCTGCAGCTCAAGGAACACTCACGCAAATTGTGTGAAACACTTACTTAAATTACCAAACTAGTGATCTCAATTTTTAACACGTATGGTTTACAGCAATCGTGCATTTCAACGATTCCTGGAAATATTGAGCTTCTAAAGAGATTCGCAATCCAAACGTCGTCGGTAACAATTTCTTTCATGAAGATCGAAGCGATTAACAATTTTCTAATAAATTCATTTCAGGGAGAAAGAACTGATGGCTATGTCGCTGTTGATCACACAAATCAAGCCATAATTGCGTCGTTTTCAAGTGTAGCATCAGGGAACAAGTTGGTATGTCCAACCAAATTTTCGTTTCGTAAAAATTGGCAATGTCAGCGCTGCTTAAGGCTTAGAGTTTTGTCCTTCTCCTACTTATAAAATGTGCAGTGATGGCGGCATGTGCTTCAGTTCCCCTCTTGCGCATCGCCGATAAAAAGTGTTGGAAGACGACTATTCTTTCGAAAATATAAGAATATTCCTTAAGAGATTCAACAGCTGAACGCCTTTTACCCTTGTAGATGAAGTTTCACACCGTCAGTCATTAGATTCACAGCTCATTCTGCGTATCACTTTTCTCTATTTTTTAAAATCGCATTCCACTATGTAATAACACGAAGGTTATACCAAGTGTGAAGAAGAACAAATTTTGCATGTTAGTTTAGACTTCTAAAGAATACTGAGACATCAATCTCGAAAAATTCCATTTCCGGGAAAAACGATGTTAGGAAACGCTGAATATAGCCAGAAATCAAAAACATTGGGCATTTTGGAAGAATGGTGGGAAAGACAAATTTAGGCATGATGCTACACTAGTACGTGGATGTTGAGGATGGTCGCTGAATTCTAGATGTGGAGGAAAACCTAAGTAATACATGACTGAAAAATTCAGCCTTTCATTTTTGGGCCACCTCGTCGAGTTCCGCAATAAACTTTATTAAAGGAAGTAAAAACCATCAACATCTACAAGTCTTTGACAAAACACAGATTTGTTAGTTCCGTCGAAATGATATGCTCGGTTTCTGTAGCCTACGAGTCGTTCTTTTCCTTTTCTTTTTGTCGTCGACGCTCGAGCAGCGAAAAGGTGAAGAAGTGCAATTCCGTCCAGCAGGGCAGAATGGTGACGCAGAATGGGTCGTTAACCTATTCACGACAATGAGCAGCGACAACTGATAGGTATTTTTTTTTCAACACACCATTCTCATGCCTGCTATTCCGTTGCAAAACAGAATTTTTCACTGCAGTCTCAATAGTTTCTCCACGACATGTTGGAAAGACATATTGAAGGAGAGCTTTTTACACAAACTACTTTACAGAAGCCCCACAAGTTCAACACTTATGCACGGACACCTTTTCGCAATGATAAGTTGAAAAGTCACTGAGGACACGCAATAGACGCAATTGCAATGCAGATATATACTCGGCGCCATTGAAATGAATAGTGGTTAGAAGTCTCGCTGTTTTCAGTGTGCCTTTTTAGCATTTAATCCTACTGGATGTCTTTTGTAATCGTCACATATCCTTAACACTCGTTGTATCGAACTTCCACTAATACTTTGAAAACGTTATGCACAAAATCATTCATTTCATTCAAATAGAATTTGAGCTTCTTGCATATAATATAGCGCTGACAGCCATCCACTCGCTTTGAACATAGAATCCACACATCGATCATGAATATAGATTTTATACATAAAATTTTACTTTTTGAGTTTATAATTTGTAATCAGTATTAAAGCACTCTAAACAATATTCTTTGTTGGTGTTGTTGGTAGATGGTCCATCGATCAACAACACCAACAACAACGACAACGGCCTTGCATCAGCTCAAGAAGATTTATTACATGGATATAAAGATGTAAAAAGATTTATGGGTTTATAAAATCATATAAGTAAGTATGTCAGCTGTTTTTGCAAAGGTTTACAAGAAAGTCGGCTTTTTGTATAATCTTTGTTGCCATAACGTTGCTGAGATATTTGCAAAACTCCGGACCGTTGTTGTCTGCTGCTGCTACCGAATACGCTACCTCTATCCAACCTACTCACCACCACACAATGCGAGACCTTCGTTTCGTTTGCCTCTCAGCCGTCTTTGCAGTTACTACTTGGCACGCTTTATCTGTTCTCTTTGTCTGCATTTGTTGCGCCGCTTGCAGTTATTACTAACCTGCTTACTACGCTTTATGGGAAATTAAAGTCGTCATATTTTGCCAACAATTTATAACAGGTTATACAGGGTCAAATTTTTTTTTGCGTCATGATTATAGAACATTGATCACGCAGGAATTGACATAACGTAAAGCAAAAATAGTTGATGTTTTTTCCAAATTGTTGTATACTGTAATATACCGGACGTTGTGAAAAGATCAGCATCTTCCTATGGATTTACTTGTTTCCCTTCCTTCCCTTCTTCGTAACTTCGGTTATCATTCTTTCCACTCACTTCCTTCAAGTCGCTAGAGGCGGATTACAAGAGAATTTTTTAGTGTATTCAATAGATTCTTTCACCCTTAATGAGAAAAAAAGTGATGTGCGATCGACAATTAATTGATAATCTCTTCTTTAATGCCACTGTTATAAGTCATAGATTGTATGGAATCCATGGAAAACGTGGTAAAACATCAAGCGTACTTCACATATCATGAAAGAGATTGCCAAGCGATAGTAGCATGTTGTTAGAGAGTGGACGGTTGTTTATCAAACACAAGAGTTAAAAAACAAAAAAAAACAAAAACAAAAAAACAAAAAAACATGAAGGAATACATATAAGAAGACAAAGAATACATAAAAAAAAAGCACAAAAAGCAGAGGGAATATGTGAAGACAAACACAAGGAAGCCGGAATGGTCATTTTTGGCGCGTAATGTGTCCGGGTCACATTGATATTAATGCGTATCGTATGCAGAAAAAAGTACCCCGTCCATTCCATGCATGCGCCACCGAAAATTACTAATTATTAGTAAGTGTTGTCGCAAATGAGTCACTGTCGGCTTAAGGTTAACCCATTGCTCTACGGATAGCGCACTGTGCGGTTGAACCAACGGAACAACGCTCAATTTTTCGTCGGCTTTGGACTTCCCAGTTTTTTTGGGCTGCAAAGAGTCTTTCCTCAAAAAACCGAGAAGTTGAGACTTTGTGAACATGACAAGATTGTAGAAGAGAATCTAACCTATCTTACTATGAGTGTGAATGATATGTATGCTACTATTTACAACCTGTCACTGTGGTCCATATTGTTCCTCTGTTGTCACCCCTTACAATCTGTTTTATGGTGATAATGTACCCTGTAGCATCGAGAAGCCGTAAATCGCAGTTTTCATTTTTGTTTACAAAACGACATTTAGTTCTTAGCTGCGAAAGTAAGATTTTGCAGAACAACTAAAGGTTATGGTCGCTAGAGCTCAATTTGTGAATCGATTGAGGCAGTAACCGTGACTCCTCAAATTTCTCATACGAATCACTGATATTTTGGTTTTCCATACTTTTTTATTTTACTTATTAATTTAAAACAGTGAAACATAGTGTTCTGAGCAAACGGTGTGGGCTTCCTAGCCATTGATTTTGTTCACATGTCGCCATCAAATGCACTAATTTTCCCGAGCTCGATAGTCTTACCCTAATGTTTTTGCCCAATTTCAGGATAACACTAAATTATTTTCAGTTCTACACACATTTCAATACAGAGTTTTTCACCAACAGACAAGCTCAATTTGAGGGATCAGACGGCCTTGTGAATAGGTAAAGAATGGTGTGCCTGAGATATTATTACCTTGCGGTTATGTGGAAACCTTACGACTAATTGAAGTAAAATTTCACATGTCATTCATCATCGTCTTTATACTTCTGTTATCATTCTAAGCTACGATGGTGGCCATAAAATAAGAGATTGAGCACGACGAGATAGTTTGGACGACCACGTATTGTGCTAGAAATTTCACCGACACACCTGTCCCTTATCGCCTTGCTAATCGTCCAGGGATTCGTGAATAGATTATTAATTTCTCTATATCTCGTGAAGAATCCTTCTTCTGTAAAGGTGGTGACAAAATCTCAATTTCTGGTTGACTCACTCTATATTACTTACGTCGTTCAATGTTCACAAATTAGATTGGTGGTCTTTCATTTGTACTCTTAACATTTCGTGGCAAATGAGTACTTATCCAGAGTTCTCATAAGAACGCATTACTCTTCCGGATCTCCTGCTTTTCGGCATCTTGTTGTTTTCCAGCCCTCTTTATTTTCCATTGCTAACGTAGATCGGATCTCCTAATTCTCTCGCCAATCAGTTCATGCGGGTGGTTCAAGCATCATACTTTCCATGCGGTTTCCCAAAATGGTGGCCGTACTTCCATGCAACGGTCGCGAAACAAAAGAGTTGAAAGTGGAACCTGATATCCTTAGAGTTTTCCACGCCATCTTCAGTGCTCTTGTAAGTCAAGCACATTTATTTTTGTTTATCCCTAGAACTAAGCCGCTCACTTTGTTCAGCTATGTTCAGCGATAATCGTTCCAATGAGCACGATTGAAACGCTAGGAATGCGGTTATCCCAAAAACACCATGTCGTCAAAGTTCATATAAAGCCTGATTTTCCACAAGAGCTTTCGTAATCTGCCAAAGCTCGTTCAAACAAGCTGAAGCTTGTTGATATATTATATCAAAAATTGGTATGAAATTCAACAAACCGCATATTACCGCTGTTTTGCGATTTCCCTCTTGAACCATGCAGCTTCCACTACTTTATCTTTACTGAAAGTTTTCTAGGCAAGGACCCATTGGTTTGCATGTAAAGCTCTAAAAGAGTGGAAAATTAGTTTGGTAATATCTTGAGTTAGTAATGATACGTCGACTCCATTACTGAACGTTCCACATGTAGATTCTTATGTCGACTAGTCGAGGACGAGAGTTTTGTGGCATCTTGCAGCGGATGGTCTTGGTCTTCATAACAAATCTATTGGATTGTTCAGAAGTAAATAAGCGTTTCGGAATATTTAATGTTCTAATGTATTTTTCACCTATAAGGTATTTTTACACTTTATCAAAAAATAAATTTTTTCACCAATTCTGAGCTTCGCTATTTTAGATGTCAAAAAAGAATTTTCGTAAAATTTTCTTTTACGAGTTTAAACTCGGTCGTAGTGCAGCAGAGAAGGCCCGAAACATTAACGAACTTTAGGGTAAAGATAGTGCATGTGAATCAACAGTACGAACTTGTCCTTCCTTCTGTTCCTGAAATTCCGATCTCACCTCAAGATAAGGAAGGCCGTGGACGTCCCAATGAACTTGACCACGGCGAATTGAAGGCACTCGTGGAAGAAAACACGTGAACAACTGTTTAAGAGCTTGCAGAACATCTTAGCGTAAGCACAGAATCAATTTCCACTTTCCGGCACTAGTCAACAGGAAAAGACCAATCCTTTACCACGACAACGCCCGACTTCGCGTTGCGGAACCAGCGCTGCAGAAGTTGAAAGAGTTAGGCTACAAAATTTCATCTTTTTCGCCATATTCGCCAGACCTTTCGCCTACCGACTCTCACTTCCTCAAGCATTATGGCAACTTCTGCGCGAGAAATGCTTCACCATCCACGATAACGCAAAAAAAATGCCTTCAACGAATTCATCGCTTCCAGAACTCCGGAATTCTATGAAACTAGAATAAATAAGTCTTTCATTGGAAAAAATGTCTAAATTCAGATATTTTTAATTTTGTTAATAAAGTTTTGCTTAAAACAAGTTGTCACATTTTAAAGAATATAATTAAAGACGTCCGTTTGTTTTTGAACAAATTAGTGGATAGTCTCTCACACTTCTTGTTTCACTGTAGGTCTCCTTATGAAGCTTTTTGGACGTTTGCTGAGACCAGTAATTTTTCCGTCATTGATGATGTTAGAGAAGGACGACCTTGTAATCTCCATAAAAAAGCTTCAATTTCAATTCCTTTAGTGGTGTATCGCTAACGAGAACAATAAAATCAGACATTGCACCACATCTAGTCAGATGTTATCGCCCATCCGGAGTTGTTACCTTTTAGAAGAAATTCATGCTTGATACTAAAGCTCGTGTTGACGATGACACTTTGTACTGCCTATGCTACAACATCCGCTACTCTTTCGTTCCACTTACTTGATAATTGATACTTGTGCGGCTCGTCCTTACTAGTTGTGCGGGCTCCAGCATAATAACCATTTTTCGGAGATTTGCGGGTTAAGCTATTGTGGTTTCCTGGAATTCCGAGGTTTGCCTAGACAAAGTCCGCTCCAGATCACCACCACAGCCAGTCGCAGCCCTTGTGGATCAGATGGAGATTTGCCACCATGCGACTTTGATACAAGGACGGTGGTGGATCTTGGTACTGGTTTACTCTTAGCTAGGCATCCTGATTGAAACGCCGGACTCCTCAGTTTGGGAGACCCTGGCGGAGAGACGATTCCTCCTGCTGTACATCGCAGTCCGACACCCAGGAACACCTTCCAGCCACGATGAGGCGGTAAACCGTTGAAAGGTAGTTCTGTCGTTCTACTAGGAGGGGAAATGTCTACTTTTTTATCTGGAGGATATTGGATATGCTTTTAGGCATTTCTTGAAGAAAACACAGAGCTTAATTATTGGATATGATTTTGTATTGCTTTACGTGAACTTATAATAGCCGCGAGACAACTGTCGAATAGAGTTCAATCTAAGCGAGTGGTTATAGACAAACCTGAATTAAGCCAGGCAACGTTCTTCAAATGAGTGCAAAGTCCAAAACTCCTTTTGAAGATTTTTGAAATCGGCAACGAAATTGCTTTTCGAAGCTATCTTACCTATATTTGATACCAATGGAATTTGTCATTTTATCTTTCTTTAATAGAAACAATAACAAAAATCGGCCAACCTGCATGTTATGGGACAAGTGGAGTTGTTTTCATAATGGTAATGAGCATGTAAAGGTTAGCTATGCATTCAACCACCTGCAACAATGCTTGGTGAAGTTGAATGCATGGTGCATCCCTCAGGATTTGATCAACACAGAGAGCTTTATCCTTTGTTTGTCCTTTAATGAACATTGGTTATTATTTGATTTAAGATCCTACGAAAACCTTGGAATTGTCGTAAGACTATCACTCAGATTAAATGCTGTGTGATATATAAGACATAAGCTTTCCACTTTGCTTTTGCTTTATTATTGTCTACTCGCTTGAAATTTTCACAATAAAATACGTTTGTTAAGGTTTCTCTATGACAGCTGGTATAAACTTTGGTATATTATGGGAATGGAGAGAACACTACATACCCTCGTTAAAAACTACACAACCTTCGAAATTTGGGTAAGAAACAATGGATTCGTTGAGCGCTAGCGTCTTGTCTGCCGAATATTATTATCGGGATTATTATTGCTAAGAAAACTGATCTGATTTTCTTGAAGCCTAATGAACCATAAATGCACATTGTTTCGAAAACTCTAAAGCATACCGTGAAACGAGAATACTCTTTATTTTCTTCCGAGGTCATATTAGCTTTCATGTGTGTGTAGCTCGATGCAAAATGTTGTTTATTTCTGAGTTAATTCAAGGAAAACTTCCTTGAACTCTACGTTTATGCAGTAGGGAAGAACACAAGCACTGAAGTAACAATTTACTTTTGAAAAAAGAATTTTTCAAATATATGCCTTTAGTAATATGTTAATGTGTTTCCTTCAGTTCTTCGGACATTCACTTGGTGGAGCGAAAGCGGAGATGTCTGCTTTGTCAATGCTTTTCAAGAGACTGATCTCACAGAACAAAGTTCGCCTTCTTACGTTTGGATCGACTCGAGTCGGAGATATGTCGTTTGTTCAACTCATTGAAACTCTGGTTAGCAAAAATTTTAGTGCAAGATAACAATTTGGTGTTATCATCTTTTAACAATGCGAGGGTGTTTGTTAGAGATCACCAAAAATTTTTTCAATCTTTGTACGTTCTTCATTATTTATACAGAGAACCAATGATGAGAACCAATTCTGGGAGCGATCACGAAATCTTTCTCACGTCATTGTCTAACACCGTTAATGTATTCTGCTTGGCAAACGTGTCTATATTTATTTTCTGACTTCAAATATTCGCTTTCTATTCTTCTCTACATTAGGTTTTTTTCTCATTGCTGATTTGTAGGTGCCTTACCGTTTCCGAATTGTGCACGGTCGTGATATGGTGCCACACTATCCTAGAAAGTTTGATGGTGAATGGACTCCACCACATCACCATCGCTACGAAGTAATTGTTTTTATATTGGAAAAAAAACTTCTAAGCAAACGTTTATTTTGCTATTTAAGGTGTGGTATCCTAATGGAATGCGTCGTGGCGCTAAGTATGTTGTCTGCCTCGGAGCGGAGGATCCTCAGTGTAGTTGCCGATTATCTCCATGGGAAATACGTGCTTCTGACAACGACATTTATTTTGGACGGAGTATGCAGCACTGGTTTGCCTTCTTGATCATTTCCGCAGCTCTAATCTTTTGCCAGTATTCTTCTCACCTATAATTACAACATATTTTAATATGGAGTTTTCGTTCGCAGAAATTGGTGCAAAATATTTTCAAAGCATTTCTTAAATGACTACTCTAGCACGGCCTTGCTCTAAAAAAGATATTTTGGATATTTTCACATTTCAAAGGCAACATAAGAGCGGACCATCTGGTCAAGCTTCAAAGTCTGTACCAAAAATAGACAGTTTCTTTTTTTCAAACTGGACACTCAAACGTTCTTGAAGCTTCCTAGGAGATTATTATGAGAAATCTTTTACATGTATATAAATATGGGTGTTGTTTATTTGCACATATCTATTGATCCGCCGAAAAATTTTTGTGCAATCAAAAGTCGCTTTTTCGCATCAGCTATTTCATTATTTACCTTATCCAGAAGATCTGAAACGTTGTGAAAATGTAGGGATAAAATAATTCTCCGAGTCATAAAATGCTTATTTGGGAAACACTTTCATCTTTCAGAAATCCGCTCATAAAAACTGAAAATGCCCTCATCTGTTTCTTGAAATTATAGAAGTGATTTAAAGAATTATTCATATTCTTTCAGTGATAAGCTAACACTAGTTCGATTTCTTTTACATGACTTGTCACCACAGCTATTGTACGGGTCCCAGCAGTTTTCGCATTTGATTCATTGCCCTCACATTCATCTTCCACGACAGTTTTCGAAATTTTCACGTACTGTATCGGCTGCTCATCGAGGATTTAGAATTCCTTATGAATGTTGTAGAATGCTGGTTGAGTCGCATGGCCTTGCGATCTTGGAGATAGCCGACTTAGGGCTTCCAGCGTGTATTGGAAGAGAGCGTTGAGGTGTGAGTCGAACTAGCTCTTTGTTTCTTGACCGAAGGCATCACTGCTTTTTCACCGCTTCCACACATGGCTGATAAGCAACTTTATTCGGCTAACGCTTAGGCGCCTTCGTCTTCCTCAACGCCAGATCACATTCCACACACGAAGTGGACGAAGTCCATTGGATTCAATAAATTCCTCACTCAGTGGTTTATTTTGCTACAAAGTGCCTTTTTTACTTAATCGACTAGTCGTCCGACATCGGTGTTATATCCGAAGTGGCCATCGAAGAGTTATTCTCTACAATTAATATTTTACAGGACACCTTTTTCGGATGATATCGTTGGCCGGCAAATTTGCTCATAATTGACTGTTATTTCACTTCCAGTCGCCATGATGAGTAATGATTTCCGTGCCACTCTATGCCGTAGTTGCTGAAGTTCGAGTGTAGGGCATAATGTGTTAATTACAATGTATTGTCTCGCCGACTTCATCAGTGCTAATTGAATTTCTGCCGTTTTCGTGAACATCACAACCTTGTTACGAAGATTTAAATTCTATTGTCATTCCCCTTAAATAGAAGCATTTGGAGGTTCAATTCTTCTTCCACAGACCTAACTGAACTCTAGATTTCCCGGAAACGATAAAGGTTGAGCTTTCCTACAAAATGAAGAATAGTGGTGGCACTCAATAGCAAATGAGTTATATAATTGACAAGGGATAAAGATTATAACTTTCATCGATCCTTCACGGATGCGCCATGCATTCAACTTTATCAAACATCGTTAGAGGAGTTTAAATGCACATTTGATCTCTAAAGCGACTTGCAGTGGCTTACTGATGCGTCAGTAGCGTGTGGCGCAGTGATCGGAGACGCCCTCCAATGCTCACGGGATCGATTCCTGCGACCCGGCCCATCAAATCTTCCATACCCCGTGGTCGGCAAATTGGTGCCAGACTTGCCTGGAAGGATAGCAGCAGTGGCTCCATGCATCGCTAGGCCACCGCGAGTCATTGTAAAGGCCAGACATGTATTCAATCACCTCTAAACGATGTTTAATGAAGTCGAATGTATGGCGCATCCCTCAGGGATTGATCAACGGCAAGAGTTTTACACTTTTTTTTATAAAAACGATATCATCAACAAAGCGAAGACGGTGTAAGCGAAGCTCTGTAACTGAAGATATGAATAAAAGAAACTGAACCATAATCTGTTATAGGGGGGCGGGGATAGAAAATCGAATCATTAAGGGCGGTTCAGTTTATACTCAGTTCTTTTCTAAACTTTATCTTTGACCCCTAGTATCATTTATATGTGTTTTAGGTAAGAATTCTGCCGTGCCCTTTTCTGGTAGAATTTTGTTGGCGGAAGAAACCCTAAATTTTTTTATAAATTTAATCGAACAGGATTACGCGACATGTGTTTAAAACTTTCAGGGTTGATTCATTTTGTGCGGAAAACGTCACTTACACGAGAGCACGTCCTCGTCCACGTGTAGTTATTAGACAACGATTTTACAATACATCATCGATAACGACCCCATCTCCTTCATTGAGTGCTACGAGTAGAAGACCCAGTATTACCAATCCACCGCTGCTTCCCACAAAACAGTACCACAATTCTTCTTATCGGTCATCAAAAACGGAAACTATCAACATGCCCGCGCAAAACACTACACCGTTTTTCCATCGTGTAGAGGAAGGCACTTTGACTAATGCTACGACGCCCATTACCACGAGTTCTGGTACTGGTTCGATAAGCACACTGCTGATGTCAACAAGTACTGCTACATCAACAGCCACCGATCAAAGCGCTGAAATGATTTCAAATAACACATACAAAGAAACAGCGGTTCCAAGGTTGGTTTTCTGTGTTGCATAAACAAAAAGTTGAACCTCAAACTTTTTCTAAATGTGTTCACTTTTATTCTAACAGAACTTTTCCGTGCTCAAGTGATAACATTTTAAGCACTGTCAAAGCCTCCGCCTTTACGAGCGATATCATCTCAGTACAAGGAACAGAAGAAGAAAATGTGACATTAGTGGTGTGAGTGATTTCACTTTAGGTCCCAGTGGCAGAAATTTTGTGGGAATTTAAGTTGTAAGCAGTAACATCATTATAAAGCTGGTGTGAATAACTGAAATGTTCTTTGTAAGATTCGTCTTTTAGTTAAAGAGTATGTCTCGTACCTTCTCTTCAGTGGGTTTCATCTTCGTCTTCATTTTGGTTTCATTTCTGAAACGATGATTTTTCGTGATATTTGCTCGGTTCTTGTCTCTGGTTTCTTGTTAGAACATTCGAATTTCTAGAGTTATACCACTTCATCATTCTATTATCACCATTCTACAACGATATTAACATTGACGCCAAAAGAGGAGTTAGGCAAGGCGATACTATCTCGCCAAAATTATTTACCGCGGCCCTCCACAACGTCATGCGAACATTGGAATGGGATAACATGGGAGTGAAAATCGATTGTCGGCAGTTACATCATCTTCGCTTTGCTGATGACATCGTTCTTACAACACCAAACATTAGCCAAGCGGAACGTATGCCTGCCGATTTTGACAAAGCCTATGGAAAGGTTGGTCTTCGACTAAATCTCACAAAAACGATGTCCATGAGGAACGGACTGATTTCGCATGCCCCATTCACGCTCAACGAAACGAATATGTCGGAATGCTCCAGTTATGTCTATCTATGTAGGGAAATCAATGTGATAAACGACTTAGTTCCAGAGCTGAGCAGAAGGAAACGTGCGGCTTGGGGAGCTTTCGTGATCATCGAGGATTTAGTGAAGAGAACAAAGAACACCCGACTCTGTGCGCACCCTTTCGACTCAACGGTACTTCCTGCCCTAACGTATGCGTCAGGAACTTGGTCGCTGCGTAAGCAGGTTGAAAGAACATTCAGCGTTATCGAACGCGCAGCCGAAAGGGCGATACGAGGAGTATCCCGTTCCACACAAGTAAGGGATGGGGTACGAAACTCCGATCTGCGTCAACGATGAAAAATCAAAGATGCCGTTCTGTACGCCAAACAGTCGAAGATAAGGTGGGCCGGACACCTAGTGCGTATGAATGACAACCGATGGACAGGAGCCGTTAGTGACTGGTTTCCTCGGGATGTCAAACTTACTGCAGAAAGACCACCGACCCGATGGTCAGAGTTCTTCACGAAGAGCCTAGAAGAAAGATATGATACCGGCGAATCCCTAGAGCGAACAAAACCCACTGGGCCACTCTTGTACGCAACAGGGAAAAATGGAAGATTTACTGGCGCCCGCCCGACTCACTCGATGATCAACGGGTCTACAGGTGATACCAATTTCATAAAATGATCGTGTCTGTTATGTACCGTATTGCGTATCGCATTCCCAGCTCAATGATTTTGTAACATGGCATTGTTAAGCGCTTCCGAAGCCGTCAAAAAAGCTTTAACTTTGCTCGATCTAGTGGTTGTGAAGTTGATGCCTTACTGGTTCTCATTTTTATACTAATTACATGACAGCTTAATAAAACATGTTCCTTGCGTTTTTTCTTCTGAAATTATTTATATTCGCAAATGGTCACATGTAAGCAAACTGCTAAATTTCTTCCAAGTGCAAATCAGTGAGCATGGAAAGGATTTCTTTAACAATGGAAGTGCTTGTCGTGACTCTCCTTTATGCGGTTTAAAATTAACTCTGTTTTGTGGTTCGTGCAGATGATTTCGTCGCTTAAATCGAATGGTAAGAAGGGTTATGTCGTTTGCTTATCCGAGATCGCAACATCTGTCACCTGTATCACCTGTAGTCCCACTGACCGTCGAGTGACTCGAGCGGGTGCTAGTAAATCTTCCATTCTTCCGTGCCGCTTGCTAGAGTAACCCATTGGGTTCTGCTCGCTCTAACTCGTCTTTCTAGCTAAACTCAACCCATATCTTTTTAAAAAAAACTTCACAAATCGATTCAGTTTTAAAGAACTAAAGTAGGTGGCAGCCTCGATCCATGCATCATTCGAGGCGAGCATCATCTATTGCGATTCTCAGGAACTCGGGAAGTGATCGGCTGCAGTCACATTGGCGCCGCTTATGTACCTCTCGTGAAACAGGAGAAATTTCGAAAAATTGACGCGGCGCAATTTTAATTTTGTAGCTCATAGAAGTATTACACGAGTGTATAAAAGTTTATATGTTACACATGTATTACAATAATACGTATTACTAACGTTTCCTATCATACACATTACACACATTATACACACTAAAATATATTATCAACACCACATATATATATGTATTTATTTTTTTAATTGATCCGTCCTCATGTCTGCTCTCTGCAGATCCCAGCACTTCTCGCATTCGATTCGTTTTCTCGCACCCATTGTCCACGAAGATCTTCCAACTTTTACGTGTGGCTTCGGCTGGTCCTTGAGGGTTTTCATCTCATCTTAAATGTCGTGGAGTGCTGGTTGGGCAATTCTCCATGAAGTCCGGAGATAGCGGGGCTGGAGCTTCCCCAATTGGATTGCAGACAGTAATTTTTCCCCAGAAAAGTCCGCTACCAATTCCCCGACCCCGGATGGATGAGAGGCTTGGCTGACCTGAAGCAAAGTCGAACTAGCACCATGCTCGTGATGACGGGCATCACTACCACTGTGCTATCCGCCCTCTAATGCAAGAAGTGTGTACTGGAAATATTACTGTTTGTGCGTAGTCTAAAAACTGTAGAAGTGCTAATTATAAAAATTCTTGGCTGTAATAAAAAAGCTTTTCAGTACAACGTTTAAAACTCCATTGAAGGGTTCTGAGAATAATCATTGGAAATTTGTAACATTTATAAAGGTGTGCTGTATACGTTGATGAACATACATTCTATGCACTAGTTCTTCTGCATATTAAAAGTCTTTTCAGTAACTCATCTTCTTATCGTAGCTACAATGGCCTTCATAGTTTTCAACTTCGACGTGCAAGACATTATTTATATTATTATTATCATATTATTATTTATTATTATTTTTAATTATTTCGACTGGAATTCAGTTTTCGTCGTGCTAGGGTTCTCCCTTGAATACTAAAATGCAGCTACAAGGGCAAACACAAATAGTCGTCAACTCTTATGTATTAGAAGCTGATTCCTTTGAAATGTACCACTAAACCACAAATCTAAGTATTCAATAATGCGGAAGCGCAGACGAGTATGCATCATATGCAGAAATTTCTTCATTAATTCCCGCCTGTGGAATCACCCTTGATTGGTTGGCCGATTGGTCAACTGAATCTCTGTCATCTCCTGAGATTCTTAGTCACAAAGTTGCTAACCAAGCTTAGATTTGCAATAACCTACTACATTTTTTGGCGAAGATCAACCACTGTCGTGACATGACAGCCCTGCGATGTCGGAGAAAACCACAGTCATCAAACAGGTGAAATAACAGAGACACCTTTTCAACTCCATGGGTAATGGTCACACGACGAAACGAAATCTTATCACCACACTTCGCCATTTTCATACTCCATCAAAAAACTCGGTTTCATTGACTGCTTGTCCCCAAATTGCATAGCTTATGAAAGCGGATATAAAAATACATTCGCAGACCTGAAAACTGTTGGATGAAATTGCAGTTTTGCTATTGCCTACGAATCATTTTTGGCGTGGTCGAATCGAAGGCCTTTCAGGACAAGTCATTTATGAAAAATGGCAGAGCTTCTTTATTAAATCAAACAAATGTCCTAAACTCAAGTTAGCAATGCGTAGTTACATTGGACCTCCCAAAGATTCATCGTCTCATCGTGGCTAGGAGGTGTTCCTGGGTGTCAGGCTGCGATGTACACTGGGGAGACTTGTTCCCCAGCAAAGTTTTCCAAGCTGACAAGGAGTACGGCGTTTCCATTAGGAAGCCCAGCTAAGAGTAAACCAGCACCAGGATCCACCACGTTTTGGTATGAAGCTCGCCGCATGGCGACAAATCTCCCTCTGATCCACAAAGGCTTGCGTTTGCCTGTGGTGGTGAAGACCAGGAGCAGACTTTGGCTAGGCACGACAGGAAATGCACTGTTAAATGTAAGAGGAAGATTAGCACTAAAGGCACTCGTTGCTGGAAGCATTATTGTTTAAAATGTTTCAGTAGATGTTATGCAAGGTACAATCTTCTAAGTGAGGAATGTTTACTTCAGGAAACAACTACAAGTTCTAAGTGAGGATTACTGTGTGTAAGTAAGGATTCAAAGTTAATAGTGAAGATTGCAAGTGCTTCTGGTGCGCATGAATGGTCAAAAAATGATCCTGATCGTAGGCAAGAATTGCAAATTGTTATTATTAATAGTAGGAGAAGTATAGCATAGTGGTAGTGATGTCCGTCATCACCAGCATAGTGCTAGTTCGATTCCGCTCAGGATCAACTAATTCCCTCATGTCTCCGCGGCCAGAAAATTGGTACCGGACTGAGAAAAAATCCCTCTCTGCAATCTAACTGGGAACGCTCCAGCTCGGCTATCTCAGGACTCCAGCGAGAATTGCTCGATCAGCATTGTACGACATTCAAGATGAAGTGAAAATCCTCAAGCAGCAACCAAAGCCACACGTAAAAGTTGGAAGATCTTCGTGGACAGCGGAAGCGAGTAAACAAATTGGATATGAGATGTAATGGTATCCGCACAGGAGATATGAAGACGGATAAAATAAAATAAAAAAAAATTAAGTGTTGTTACTAGTTATCATTGCTACATTACATGCAATATATATTAGATCTACATAGAGTATATGTTTAAAAACAATAATCTACGGATTAGAAAAGAAATGCGATGCAGTCATGTTGCTAAGACTTGGTAACTGTTGAGAAAGAAGCTATGTTGAGCCCTAAAGAACGCTTGGTGGACATCAATCGATTTTGGAGAAGTCTCCTCAATGATTTATCAATTCTATTCACCTGTATCACCTGTAGTTCTGTTGATCGTCGAGTGACTTGAGCGGGGGTCAGTAAATCTTCCATTTTTCCCTGTCATGTATAAGAGTAGCCCAGTGGGTTCTGCTCGCCCTCGACTCCCTGAGCATTATGCTTTATTCTAAGTTCTTCACGAAAACATCAGAACATTAGAAGAAAAATACGATGATCAGCAAGTCCCTACAGCGAGCAGAACGCACTGGGCCACTCTTACACGCGACGGGGAAAAATGGAAGATTTGCTGACGCCCGCACTACTCACTCGACTATCAGCACGACGGCAGTTAATGCAGGTTGTTTTCCTGTTTTAGAAAGAGCGTTCTTTTTTTTCATGAATTCTTAGATAGCACTAAAAGATGGTTTCGCCTCGTTATCGTCAGCATCTATCGTTCTTTCTTAGTATAGAAGAATTTTCCAAGTTTGTATCAGTTTCTTCCAAAACGGTAGTGTTGCGTTAGTGGTTTTTTTAGTTCGGATATTTACAGAGTACTCCTTGCCACGGTTGTCATGATGTTGGAACCACTATGAGATATGCGAAGAATATCGAATTCTTTCTACAGAAGTTCCATTTAGAAATGTGACAAGCTGATAGGCGGTTTCCCTGAGGTGCACTTGGCATCACTTGGAGTCTTGTGGCAAACGGGACTTGTGCAGCAATTTTCCTTGAGGCACACAGGTAATCCGACGCAACCGATTTTTCGCAGCATAAAGTGTGTGATAACGGGTCTCACATCTGGTCGCTGATGTTAACTGAAACTACATATTTCTTCTGCTCTGCTTGATACGGCCTAATGCGACCGTTGCCCTCTAACGCGTTTAATGATTCTGAATAAACTGTAGTTATGTGGCATCCATGTTTTCGAAGTTTCGGTTACGTAAGGAAGCCTCTTCAGGTAGAAAAATTGTGCGCGTTTCGCACGTTGAGCTCCGGACTCAAGTGATTTCTTTCACTGACTTCTCGATCCAAATAACTTGAGCATTCGGACATATTTTTCTGTTTACTATGAGTGGAGCATCTAAAAAAGAATCCGTATCTCATAAACATCTTTATAAGTGCTGTAGAAATCCGCCGGCATTCCCTTCGCCTGGTACCCAACAACGTGGCTCTGCTGTTCCTTCATTGAGCTGAAAAAGCGAAGTCTTATAGATAACGTGTAAATGCTGAGCCCATGCGTTGAATGCTGTAGTTATATCCCTCAGGTGCTCAAGTGCTCAAATACATTTCTGTGCAGAACATGTGCTATGAGCTGCGCAAGAGCGAAGTAGCACGTCGGATTTTGCATGGAGGAATCATTAGAACATCATCGTTGGTATCTTATTTGTTCCCATATTTATGCCAGTACTGCTACCAGAGATCATTATTTAAACTTTTCCTGCAGAAGAATAACAGTTTCCTTCCAGTTCCCGATCCAAAGGATCGGAGTCGTTCTTTCGCGTTCAAAGACTTCTATTGGTAGGAATACACCCAGGGAAACAAACTAAACTTGCAACTATCGGCTTAATAGAATTTATCTCATTCGGTCACTCGTTAGTTCACTAAGAATGAAAGCATCGTTCTAACTCTGTAAAGCGAATAGGTACACTGTTAATCCTGGAAAAGAAATATACCAACAAAAAACGATATCTGCGTGGCACATTTATAGTTTTAAAATTTTGCTCTGGTTCCAATCACCACCTTCCTGACAGGAAGAATTGTTTCAGCTGTAAACTCGAAAGAATTCACGTCATTCACCAAGAAGAAAGAGTCAGCCTGTATATGATGTGGGTAGTGTGAATAAAATTCTATTCAAACGTTAGTGGCTAATTAAGGAAGAATAAACGAAGACTACAAGCTGCTTGTCGAAGAACTTAAAAATCGTGCTGTATTCGCTTCAGCTCATTAAAAGCAAGGAAATCACATTTCATCTCCATTACGGCTAAGCAGTTGTTCGAAAGGAGAAAAGGAGATCCTGCTGCAACATATGTGGCACGGCTGATAATAAACTGCAGATGTAGTACATCTTCGCAAGAAGACTTACATTCGCATTGGCAGAAAAGGGAGTGGGAAGCAGGTCAAAAACCACCTAGTCTAAACAGTTGCCGCGTGAACCTTCTCCTATCAGCGCTTATCGACCAAAGGAGTAGACCCTTGCTGCGAATCTTGCCGACTCTTATCGTAACTTGGATAATTGGACGGCCCATCCTTACTGGTTGTGCAGGCCTCACCATATTCTCCATTATTCGGAGTTTTGCTGGTTTACCCATTGTGTTTGCCTGGAGCCCCGAGGTCAGCCTGGTCAGTGTCTCAGCCAAGCTCGTCGCCACCACAAGCAGTAGCCGTTCTTGCAGGTCAGAGGGAGATTCGCCACCATGAGACTGGTTTGATACCAGGACAGTGGTGGATTCTGGTATTGGTCTACTCTTAGTTGGGCTTCTTGATGAAAACTCCGGTCTCCTTCTCAGTCTGGCAAACCGCTCTGGGCGATCCCCTCGCCGTTCATCGCGGCTTGACACCCAGGAACACCTTCCAGCCACGATGAAGCGGAGCAGCGTTGGGTGGCCTGTCGTAAGTAACACCTTGACCAGCATACATGTCGTAAACATGTGATTTTGCGCCCAGATATTGAACCAGAGTGTTCTGGCTTTAGCAACCAGCAGGGATTGCGAAAAGATAGCGTTTCCATTGAAAACTTACTATACCCGTAGAGAAGAGATTCGACAAAGAGATACCAGAGCGGTCGTCAATGCTGTTCACTGCTCCACTGCAGCGAGCGATAAAGTCACCTCCTTGGCGCCAAAATGGTAAAACTAGTGATGGAGGTCCCTTTTTGGTAGGTGCTCAATTTCACTAGGTTAGACTCGGTGCAACTACGAACAACCATATCGCGAGGCCGACTACCTGCGGAGCATCGATTTGAACCAGACCGACACTAAAGAGGACAAAAACCTCTAAACGTTATCTGAGTAAATCTCTTTATCAACAACGCGTTTGCTTAATAATCGAGAAACATAGTGGTGGGAAATTCCTGTCAAATCCTGGTTTTGCGAACGGCATAGTTATCCCTTCAAGAATAATCAACGAGCCAGAGACGATAATCAGTGACATCAACGAAGCGGAGGAAAATATCGGACTACGCATAAAGAGAAGCAAATCCCAGTTCACGAAGAGGCCTATGGTGTGGAAATAAGTAGAGATGGATGGTTTTTTGATTAAATAGATCACGTCGTACGTATACATTGGTATTTCAATAAACACGAAAAGCAATCTGAAACTGGAATTGGATAAAAGGAGATGAGCAGCATAAACCGCATTCAAGCCTTTCAATTCCACCGATCAAAGACTGAAGACAAAATTACCTCTATCCTTTTCGATACAACAGTTAGTTCTTCCAGCGCTGTGCTATGCAGGAGAGACGTGGACTAATATTTCAACCACATCCGAAACATAGCGCACCACTTAGAGAGCGCCTGGACGTTGTCTTCTCTAATGAAACCTCCAAATGCAAAAGCTAGCCGAAAGGCCACGCTCAGATCCTCGTAGTGTGTTTCACGTTGGCGAACTGGGACATAGCACATCGATAGCAAACATAGATGGGCCAGTCATATAGTGAGAAGGATAGACAACGAATGGACGAAAAGGACTGCGGATTGGACTCCACGAGGATGCGGGTCTCCACTACGACGACTATTTACACGTTTGTGTGGAAGTGCTTGTGAACAAATTGACTCAGCTGTACTTGCAGCTGGCAATGTTTTACAAATACATTTGCACACGTCACCACAGCTGAAGCAGACCACCACCTTGGACTACAATCGTGAGGCAGTGAAACAAATAGAAAATACCCTTCTATCCGCACTACTCTGCCGTCCACGTATTCAAGTACCCAAGTAAGGATGTGTAAATACTACTCCAAGTATTGTGTATTTGCGAACTGCAATAGCTTCAGTAGAAACGAGAGGCTAGAATGGAACGAAAATTGTGGAAGTCTATCAGAGCTTATCATAATAACCATAATCATCCATAACAATTCACTATTCTCCAACGCCTTTTCAAAACGTTGCATGTGGGAGTTTTTCATTGTAGAGTATCATAACGAGATAGATCACATCATAGTAAAGCGAGTGTTTCGCATTAATGATTTCGATATTGTCGTAAAATTCTATAGGGAGTTGAATCATCGAGTTCATCGCACGTAGTTCTTTTTTTCGCAGAAAAGACAGAAAGGTGTTAAATTTAGACAAAAAAGTCGAAGAAGCACTGTAAATTAATACGAATGAAATCGGACGAAGATGTTTTTAAAGTAATCGGCAACGCCAATGGATTGAAACGTGCTCGCTAAGCACCCTAAAGATGGCCAGGATAGAAATTCGAGTTCATATGAGTATTCAACAAGATCATGTTGCTTGATGTAAACAGAGACCTGCTTAATATCAGCAGTTATTTCCCAGTCTCTTATTCGCCGCAGGCCATGTTTTGAAAAGCTTTTCGTGGGAAAGGGCCCATTCTCACCTGAAAGTCACCGAAGAGGCGCGAAAATGCAAGCGAGCGCATTTTCTCTGCTCTATAGACTCAAGTGAGATGCACTTACAACCTTCCCACACACTAAGCATCCAGATAATCTGCACTCATTACACCGAATTACCTCGCTGTAGAAATGAACTCATTTGCACAATGTTAGGCGCTGCATTACAGCAACCACAAGGTTTGATACATTCAAGGTCGCTTTCCTTCGTCAAGCACTACAACATAGATTCTGTTTTCGCTGGCGAACGTTCATTTTCATACTCCCTAGGAACATTCCGTCAAATCAGCGAAAGACGAAGGTGGCAACTATAATAGTTCAACAATAAAAAGTGACCTACGGTGGTCGAGTGAGGTTCCGTTCCAGACCTACTGGTGCATGTTTTCATCCAGGGTAACATCATTTTGCACTAGGAATAACTTATTAATGTACAACGCGATACTGTTCCACTTTTTTTTGCAAACACTAGTCGTGGTTTCAGTTGCTTCGTCCTCTTCGATTTCTTTAAAAAAAATTTAATTAAAAAACTTTAAACTGAAACAACACCAACTCTTAATTTATAAAGTTTAGATAAAATCAACCATCTAAAAGTGATCAACGACAAAATTTCTTCTTTATAAAACATTCTCCTTATGACTTGTTATTCATTGTTTGTTCTTTTTTATGGCAGAAATAAGCCACGATATAAATACTACAGTGCCGAATCTTCACGTCTACCGTGCTGATCCCAGCACTTCCCACATTCGACTCACAACCTCGCATCCACTGTCCACGAAGATCTTCCAACTTTTACGTGTGACTCTGGTTGCTGCTTGAGGATTTTCATTTTATATTGAATGTGGTAGAATGCTGGTCGAGCAATTCTCCCTGGAGTCCTAAGATAGCTGGGATGGAGCGTTGCTAATTAGATTGCGGAGTGGTTTTTTCTCCAGACAAGTCCGGTATCAATTTACCGACCCCATAGTGATGAGAGGTTTGGTTGGTTTTGACCGGAATCGAACTAGCTCCATGCTCGTGATGGCGGACATCATTACCATTGTGCTATCTGCCCCTTCAAAACGCATATAGATGAAATAATACGCGGAAAACACACTGTTCGGATGTTAACCACGCAGCCCACCACGCTGGATTTTCCTTTCTACGTGGCATGATTCATTCCTATGCAATTCATTTGAGGTACTTTGTTCCATTAGTGCAAACGTGACCACATTTTAACTCTTATCGTGTTTTTCAATCTGTCATTTGTTCAATTAGTGCATTCCATATTTCCAACGTTTTTATATTCAGTGTCTTTTCTGTATTTTTCTGTGATTCCTTCACTCTTTTTGAAAAACCTTCAAATGTTTATGATATTGGCAAAAGCCTATTCGGACTTGGTTTTTAGAGAAATATTGATTATGCCTTCCCATAGTTTACCTTTTCATCGTGGTTGAGAGGTGTTCCTTGGTGTCGGGCGGCTGTGATATACAGCGGAGGGATTCATCCCTCCCACTCCCCGCCCGCCCGCACGGTCTCTCAAAACTGAGAATGAGTCCGGCGTTTCCATCAGGAAGCCCAGCTAACCACCATCGTAGTATCAAAATAGTCTCTTGCTGGCAAATCTCCCTCTGATCCACAAGGGCGGCGACTGATTGTGTTGATGACGACCTGGGCAGACTTTGGCCAGTCATAACTTGGGACACCGGGGAAATACAGTGGCTAATCCAGCAAATCTCTGAAAAATGGAAATTATCATGGGTACAGCTCAGCCAGTGAGGACGGGCCAACCAAGTATTGATTATGCCTCATTATTTTGCGTTTTCTATTCCTATGGCCAATTTGTGTGCTAATATGTGTTGCAATAGTATCTCTGGTGACAACAGTCCTGTTTCAAGTCGAACGAATTCGTTAGAAAAGTTGTTTTTGCAACTTTTTAAGCTCCGAATAACACTCTTCTTTGAATTATCCTTTACGAAATCTGTGTTACGGAGTGTAGTAATGGAACTTGATATAAGAAAATAAATAACTGTTTGAGCTGTCCATAAATTCACAGATCACATTAGCTGTTATATAGTCGCCCTACAAGGGAAAAAGAACAGCAAAGACCGATACCGATTAAATGGCCGGGCTTCTAGAATAGATCATTTGCTTGGCTGACGTGATTTATAGGAAACGGCTTTCCATAATTTTGCGATGAGTTGAATGCCTTCATACGCATAGAACGCTGAAATGGTAATCCGAACTACTTAGCCATAGCACTAAGGAGGAAAAGGAAAACCTCCGTTGGAGAAGGAATTAATCGAATGGCAGGGATACGACGAGGATTGACCACCTTTTAAGAGAAAGGAGATTTTCATACTGGAACCGATCATCCTGTCTACCACTCATAGATTAGATTGAGGAACAAGCTGGGAAAAAAAAACTTCGATAGTCTAGAAAGGTAAATGATGTGTGAAAAACATATTCTGGGCAGAACTATTTCTTTGAATGACTAACTGATTGATCAAGACTAAGCAGAAGATTGAAGGTAAGAAAGGGCTCGAAAATGTGTGAGATGTGCCCCACGTTTTTAATGATGGATTTCGGATTGAATCTCGACCTCACTCAAATAATGTGATCAATAGAAAGATGTGCGCTCCTAGAGGTAAGTTAGATGCCAACGTGTGCATCCTTTGAAAATTAGAACAAAATCTCTCCTATAAGTCTGTCTAATCCTTAGCTATTTTCGTCCTCTGCCGACATTGACTCAATTCAGCATTATAGCGCAGCATTATTTATATAAGATAGTTTTTCTTTTGAGTCTCAGTTCTTAAGGCAATGACAAATTTGTTGTGCACTGGTGAAGTTTTGGTTGTGACGCTGCCATATAGCTCATTAGTATACATAGAGTCCTTAATACTGAGCAGTGATGTAGAGGTCTTTATGACCACTTTTGTGCCAACCGAATCGTGGTCTCCTACTCGAAACCGACTAAATTTTGGTAACAACCTCTTGATAGCTTATCAACTAGCGACTGTATTGATGGAACGGATTGTGTTGAAAGACAAACGGCATAAAACAAAGTCTTTTCCCTAAAGAGAACCATGAACTGTTATCACTTACAAGTTATGATCACAGGTTATTTCATAGACTCAAATTACATGAACGATTGAAAATTAAAAGCAAAGTCGCCTACTCATTGATGTCGAATGTTAGATGGGAAGTGCTCTTGACAACAGCTGGTTGAAAAAACGTGTTAATAACTGCGTCTCATTGGAGAGTGAAGAAATACCTACTTTTAAATACTGCGTAGATCTGTATATTACAAGCAACTGAAAGTGTTCGGAGCTTCTTTGCAAGCATTGGGGTAAAACACAAGTCGAAAGGAGGTCGATCAGTGAAAAGATCTCAAAGAAGGAAGTGAAACATGTCGAAGAGCGATTTATGAAGCTTTTGTGCTTTACTGTTCAAGTTAGCCCTACGCTCTTGTTTCTTTTGGACCTGAAATGCATAGCTAAAAGTTCCTCACTCAGTAGGGCCTTGCAAACTAAGCCGGAGTTTCAGCAGGAACGCGGCTCTTTGGGCTCTTTGGAGGTGTGGACTCACTTTATATTTCTATATCCGCATAGTAAATCACTGACTCTTAAATATGATTTAGCAATACTTCACAACCGTCACAACTCCTCATGTTTATCGGTGAGTACTTCTAGAAAGAGCCGATGTGTTCTTGCCTTTCGTGAGGGAGGGAAGTATTGCTTCTTTTATACGAAAGGCATGGTGTTTTCTGTATGATATTCATTATTTTCACTATTGGATTGAGAGTTTGCTCACGGATAGCCTTCTAAGGTTTCTAGGCCATTTTGAAGGCGACGCTAGATCACTTGAGATGTTCTTCGCATTTATTTGGCTTCAGAGATTTAGCCGAGTCAGTGTGCCGGTTGCAATCGGAGAAAACCACACTCACACATTGATTGATAATTATGTTTACGAAAGTAGATGGGAATAACCTACAGCAGGTGACCTAGAACCATGCATACTGGCACCTCGGACAGTGTTAGTTCTTACATAAAGATTTAAAGTTACACAAGGACTTGTTGAGTTTGGAAAATTTGTTCACGCAGTCTTAAGAATTAATACTCTCGCGACACGAATAGTTTCGCGTTTTTCCGGAGAGGACAACGCAAAATCTTTTTTCGTGATTACTGTGACACTTATAGGTGTCACGCCGCCCACTCCGGCAGTTTTTATGCAGCCTTCGTTTTTCATTGTGATACCCATCCTATAAATCGGTTTTCCTTCTCTTTCAGAAAAACTTTTGCTCTTTTTGATGTGATCTTATAAACTGATCTTCTTAAGCTGACGCGAGGTTGGTTCAAGTCTTCGTTGTCGTTGTCGTTGTTTTTGATGTTATTGATCGATGGCTGACGTTTTGGCGACTTCGCCTCCCTCAGAGCCGTAATGTTACGTGCGGGACTGCAGTCAGCCATCGATCCATAACATCAACAACAACCATAACGACAACGAAGATCTGTACCAACCTCGCGTCGGCTTAAGAAGATCAGTTTATAAGATCACATAAATAAATATATCAACTATCTATGCCGAGGTTTATAGAAAGTCGGTCTTTCGAGCTACTTTGCTCTTTTATTTTTCTATATGTGCTCTACATTCTTCAACATAAGCTCCCACGTTTGTGGTGCGTATACAACTGTTGTATATAATGGAAAACAGTCATAATGCAATCAGACTGTTGTCAGCGTTTAATGAAGTTTTATAGCTATAATCAGCTGTTCTAAACTTCCTCATTGGAAGTCACGAAAAAGCGGCTCTGATGAAGTTTTATAGTTGCGCAAAGACTCGTAGCCGCATTACCCAATACTCATCGGAGCGCCTGAAAACTAGAAAACGACGAATTAATTGGCAAAAATCGCACTGCATACTGTATACGGCATTTCTACCACTCTTCACTGGGCACACTCGCTCCAACAGCAAAAGTCTCTCACCGCAACAGAGGAAGTTAGTCAGAGGAATTCTTAAGAAGGCGTCCTATGCACGACGCCCGCCATAATTGCATCTGCGTCATATAGGCTGTCGACTGGTTACAAGGTGGGAATACAGTTTTATGTGTTAAAATAATTCGCCGGAAATAAAATGACACCTATAGATGTCTTACCGGTCACTTCTGCAAAAGCATTATGACATCTATAGGTGCCATTTGTCACGAACATGTTAAAAGGAGACAAAGTGCAGATGTGTTTAAGACATGTCAAATAAGAAGTAATGACGGAGGATGTAAGCTTTGGTTAAGTAAGAAGCGATATGGAAAGGAAAATAATGCGAAAAACTGCGCTTATTCGTCCATACATTAGGAAATGAAACCTTTTAAACGATAAAGAATTTATCAGTAACTCCACATTATGGGAATTGTACCTTCTCAAGATCCTATTAATTAGTATCGTGTCCTGCTTACGTGTGATACAAGTATCATATGCTTGGTTTCAAGAGATGTCTGAGAGAAAAGTAGTTTTTGTCAACAACAGGGTCGAAATTGGGTAGGCTATCAGCTAGGCTTTCACAGGTAGCAGCCTTATGATGTTTTGAGTCATTAAAGGTAACTTTCAAACCATCATGATGATCATTAGAAAAACCATTACCGTTTCCAAATCAAGACAGAGTTCCCATTGTGCTCGCTTACTATGCTGTAAACAGTTTTCCCGAACATGAACTAAAAACCTAAATTTTGGGACGTCAGACTTGAGCAATCGCAATTCCGAAGCCCAACTGATGTTCTAAATTTTACTCATATCTCAGCATCCTTGGAGTTAAATTTTACGGTGTGAGTAGGAGAATATGCTGAATGAAGCTTTATATGAAACACAATGCAGAACAAGTTAAGAAGGGGTCGACCTATTTTTATTTACCAGCTCTTTTTGGCTTAGTAGATTATTAATAGAAAAAACACCTCGGTATCATGACATCAAAACGACATGAGCAATTGGAAAGGGGTAAATCGATTTTATTTGCAAATGTGAACTAGTAAGATTGGAAATCGCAACTGATCACGTCTAATCTCTTCCAATATTTCCTCTCCTATACGCTTTCGTCACCATGCTCAAAAGTTCTCTGGCTACTTCTATAAGAAATCCGTAAACCAGGTGCGCCATCAAGGTTGTGGAACATGTTGATCGACTTATGGTCGACTGTTACTAATGCAGCTATCAGTCGTCTTTACTCTCAGAATGTTTCGATAGAGTGTTATGACTTTAAAAAAAGATAGAAAAGATTTCATGCAAGTGAAATTCGAGAGGGAATTTCGGCCATCTTTCACGACTTCCTTTATCGAATGTTCATTTTAATGATGAGATAAGTTACATTACCAAAATTCTACTTGTACAGTTTTTTAGCGGTTAGTGAGGAATATACAGCACATATAATCCTTTGATATATTTATTTACTACTTTAGAATTGCAATAAAATACATGTTCTTGGGAAGATGAGGTATACGTTCTCACATTTGTCTCTTTAAGGACTACATAAACAGTAATGTGACCACAATCAGAATAATGTAACTAATCACGAGAAGCCAGTTGAACACCTGAACAACTGATGATTAAGATCGCACCAATTAAGAAAACTGAAGAAGCCGAAAATAACCAACAAGAATTTTACTGAATAGAAAGCAAAATTCTAACAACGACGTACCGTAACTGTAATGAAACGATTGTGTAGGTAGCCAGTGGAGAGACCGATATACCAAGTCTCCAATGAAGCAGACACAGTAAGCAAAAATGTACATATCGCGTACAACAGCAGTAGCTGAAATATTTTCAAAAACTAAAAAACAAGATCCGAGTTCTATTAGCATAATACAAGAAGGTATACCTTTTTCTTGCCTATGCTTCCCAGAACATCCTTGCCGAAAATATTGGAAAGCAGAATTGTAAAGGAGAAAATGAATGTGACCACCAAAATGAATAGAATCAGTGTCTGCCATCCAAAACCCTGAAACAAAAGTAGGAGACAGCCTTTTTAGTTTCGAAAATCATCAACGCACCTTATAAATAAACTGGAAATAAACACTCGAATCCACCCATATAAGCGATGAGGCAAAGATGGCCGCAAAACCAAAACACTGAACAGAAAAAGATTAGTCTACTAGATCATACAAGCTTGTTTCTGTACAGTTCAACAGTTTTTTGGAACGCAGATACCCTTTTGAAGACAAAGTAAACGTAAGGACTCAGTTTCGAAATATTACCACAAAGCAAACGTTTGTAGAACTGCATTCGACTTTGTTCTAAACAACTCTTTAAAACATTTACAAAGTGCAAACGAGTGACAAACCACTTGAAGAAGATTGATAAACCCATGAAGAGTTTGTAGGAACTCTAGGTTCATGATGTACAGCTCTAAAACGAGAATTATGTTTTGCAAGTGCGTATGTTCGGACAGTGCTGTTCAGCGACGCGATGGTCGGGTGTAGACCACTTAATCCGGTGCTACCTCCATGAGCAATTAATGATGAAAATGAACGAATTTTAGAGTGTTGAGTAGGAGTCTCGCCTTAAAAACTCAGTCAAGAGCTTTTTACGCGTAGAAACACTGAAGCAGCACCTGTAGTGATGCTAACTGGGCACTAGGTTACTCATTATTGTTTGCTCAGCAATCAATGCTCATGTCATGTGCCTGCCGCGTAACATTTTCGGTCGTTTCTATACACAAACCCCGACTAAGTACCGAGTAACAATGCAAAGCACTGTATGGTTTCCATCTAGTCCACACCTGCTACACCTGTTTCATAAATCGCTTCTTTCTGTGCAGATAACACTTGTTTACTAGTAACATTGACATTTCTTTGCGAGATTTCTGTTTGTAGTGCCTCATAAGAAAAGAAGAACGTTTGACGTTTTTCTCAAACATACAAATCACTGGAATAACTGGGAAGAATTCATCAAAATGTACCCTATATTAGACCAGAAGATTTCACTATATATTTATTTCTATGTGGCCACACATCTCATATTGTACGATTCTGATTCTTGGGTTCGATTCTTTTCCTCGCGTCCACCGTCAACGAAGATCATCGAACTTTTTGCGGCTTAGTTTGCCTTTTTCTTGAAGTTATTCGCCTTTGTTTTTCGTTGAATGCCGGTCGAGTTAATTCTTCCTGAATTCCAGCGACAGTTGTGATATGGCGCTTCCACTTGTTACTTTACATGTGACGTTAGCTCAGTTCAAAAGAAGTCTGATACCCATTCTTCAACCCAGGATGGCTAGGAGGCTTGATGAGTCTGGGGTTGGGTTTGAACCGGGGTCTTGTTCTTAGTGAACGGCAGCGCTACTAATGTGGAACCCATCTTCTCACTAAAAGTTCACTTACCCTTACTTGATATCCAACGAAAGTCCTTAGAAGTTGTCACCGAGAGCTAAAGCCAAGCGACACGAGCGATCGGATACAGCCTACTGTCTATACGTTAGTGGGGGCAGAAAATGTACATTTCCTAGATACGGTAAAACTTTTTTGTTCTACCAAGTGTTTATGTGTATGCGGCTCTAGTTCCTCTTAATCACTCTCACTGGTGAACGCGTGGAAGATCTACAGCAAAAAAAACCCACGAAATGTCCCGCTAAATGAATTCAAGATAGGCGTCTATTTACGCTATATTTGAAACGACAGTGTTTCCATACCATAACTTGCATCCACACCTTCCGCCTTGAATCGCATGTTACAAAAAGATTTTTTTATCATTTCACAGTATCATTTAAAAGTTATGGTACTAAGAGTTGGCAATCCCTAGGAACACAAAATGTGTGAGAGCACATTCGTAAGTACGCTCATTATTCTCATTTAATCTCTATTTTTTTCTTTAAAGAAAGCGTTACCAGTGGGCCGAGGATATGGGGGCGAAATAAGATACCGAAGGGGAATTTCGATGCGGTACAATTCCAAACAGACTGCAAAAGATGTTAAAGGAGTTATACAAAAAACGTGGCCTTGCGCAGTACTTGATGTTACGAAGTGTAAAGACTGTTACCCTCAGGGGCTACAAATTGTATGGTTGTGCGAGGAGGCGCGTGTAGCGTAGTGGTTAGAGACGCACTGAAATACACATTGGTTCGATCTCGAGTCCTAGGTTCAGCAAACTTTCCATCCTTCCGAGGGTGGTTAATGCTACAAGACCAGCCTGGGAGGAGAGCAGCACTGATTCGATAAATTAATAGGCGTGCATTCAATAACATCTGCCGGTGCGTGATGAAGTCGAGTACATGGCACATACTTTTGGGATTGACCAACGTGAAGAGCTTTATCCTCAATCCTTTATATCTGCATAAACAGTTAACTGTGTGTTACAAAATGTGCTTTTCGTGATTTGAAAGTATTGGTGAAGAGCTGTGGCATTGAGACTTGATAATTCTTTCCAACTAGGTATTGTATGAAACCACGTTTAAGAGTACATACTCTGTAAATACCGAGCGTCTCTGAAGGAATCCTCTTAGTGATTTATCATCTTATCACAGCAAGAAAGTATCTTGAATGCATACTAAATGTAGAAAAGAGCTTTTCACGGTCACTCTTGCTATAGTATTTGTCTTCGTCCTCAGTGAGCTGCTAAACGTTACACATAAGTTATTCAAAGAAATCAATCTTCACAGAAGAAAAACTGTCTATCTACACCAAAAAGTGTGAACGAGAAAATCCATTGGTAAAGTGGCTCCACATTATTGGATCACTCACTGCTGCTGTCATTATAATCCTCATCACCCTCACTGCATCGAGGTTCAGTCCTCTGTCTTCGGATTCTTACACCGAGAGCAAGACAGATTTTACACCATCTTCTTTTTTTTACAAATATTGTACGAAGATTTAAAAATACAACTGTAATCGTAGACCAGAAAAATCACTTCAATACAATAGCAGATTTTTTCATATCGAAATATGGTGAAATGTAACTTGCACATTCCTAGTGCAGGCAAAGCAAAGATCCATCTAAAAGATTTCATATAATCCACTGTTCAAGGCCTCTTCTTGACAAAAGATTTTCGGAAGTTATAAAAGGGCGCATGTGGCGCAGTGGTTGGAGGCGCCACAGCGACACAACCATGGAATCTATCCGGTACCCCCCCCCCCCCCCCGGNNNCCCCCCCCCCCCCCCATGGCCCACCAAGCCTTTCATCCATCCCTGCAGGGTCGGCAAATTGGCATCAGGCTTGTTTGGGAGGTTTACAGGGCTGGCTCGACGATACATCGGTAGGCCACTGCGAGTCATTTCAAAGATCAGATATGTATTCAATCACCTCCAATGATGCTTAATGAAGTCGAGTGCATGGCTCGTCTCTCAGGTAATGATCAAAGCCGAGAGCTTCATTCTTTATCCTTTATAGAAAAAATAGGACCACCCGCTATGTGAAGCATAAGAAATTTAATCTTTGATCGGCTCGCCACCACTTCACTGCCAATCACTTGGACGAATCATGGCTATTTTTCATGGAATGGATGGGTGTAAAAAATGCCGAAGTAAACTTAAGAGCAGCTGCAAAATAATTCTAGTTGTTTACAGCGATATGGTTGAATGGTGCATTGTAGTTACATATATTAAACGCTCATTCAAACTATATGCACAAAGCGCCACTAGTGCGATAAAGCAATCTTTTCCACACGTTATCACCTCTCTCAACTCCTCCTGTTATCAAAAAACCAACACCGTTCTTTAAGTGCCGCTTGATGAAGTGACGCACTATACTGTACTAGTATACTACTATAGTGCGTCACATGATCAAGCACCATACTAGTTCCGCAATCGCAAACGCTAAGGCGTTGGCCGTTATTTGTTAACATAACGAATGAAGATCAATGAGTGAAGAATGAACAAGTGAGATAGAAGTAAAAGGGAACCATCGTTGCTTCACAGCTCCCATCATCACTGAAACGAGAACGAAGGTTTTCTCTGAAGTATATTGAAATCAGCTCGCCAGTATCGAGAACACAACATTCTATATTAAGGGCCTCAAGACGTGAGGTGCCTACATAATAGGTGAACTCAAAAGATTAGCATTCATATAGATATATATATATATATGTATATATATGCATATATAGTAAGCTTGAAATGCCTTCTACATCCTTTCAGCTGAACAGATGTCTACAAACGTGCCTACCAAACTCTTCCAAATATTGATGTTGTCATTACTACTCCTTTCACATTTCCTTTAATACTTAGAGTTCAACGTGAGTTGGTTTTCACCCGTATATACCGTCATATCCACAGATGTTAAATAGTGTGAAGTTACTTTATTTTACCGCGAAACGGGTTTTTGCTGTACATTCGGGATTCAATAAATAGGTTCTAATGGTAAACTAGAGAGGCCGAACTAGAAAAGCTGTCCTCTGCATACAACAATAAACGAAAACTCTCTTTTGGATGAGTTTGTCCGTTCTACCACAGAGATTGGTGCTGATGAAGATGATAGAAAGATAGCGAGAGTATCACAAATGATGAGGCTAACGAGACGTGGGGCGTGTGTGGCGCAGTGGTTGGAGGCACTACTGCGGCACACACGTGGAATCGATCTCCGCGCCCATGGCCTACCAAGCCTTTCATCCCCGGCGTCGGCAAATCTGTACCAGACTTGTCTGGGAAAATTGCAGCACTGGCCCAATACATCGGTAGGCCACCACGAGTCAATGTAAAGGCCAGATATGCATTCAGTCGCCTCCAACGATACTTAATAATTGATCAACGCCGAGAGCTCTAAGCTTCTTAGAGCTTTAACGAGACGTGATCCTCGGCACCGCACATAAGTCCCGTAGCATTTAACTGCATTCTGCATCCGGCAAAAGCGCAAAATCATTCGCCGATTAGGCCTGTATACAAGACTTGTTACTTGTTATGAAGGGAAAAAGTGGCCGACATGAATCGACTGCAGTTTACAGGAACACACTAAGATGAGTTCCGAGCTGTTTCGTACTAGTTTCGTGGTGATTAGTCGCCATATCTACTGTCAAAAGAAGGACTACTGGTAATTAAAACAGTATACACATGTTATGAGCTGTAGAAGAGGAAAAGAGAGGCCGACGTGAATTGACTAGAATACACACATGTAAAGCGATTAATTAGACATCACGGCACTCTTTCGTCACGTAGAACTACCCATAGGATCTATCTACGCGTGGATTTTTCCATAAGCGCCCCTTTCTAATCGTTGAGTGACTGTTTGTTACATAATCGTAAAATAATTTCACCTTTCGATAAACTGTTCTTTAAATGACAGGCTCATGGGATACCGATAGCATCGAGTAATTTGGCTTAGGCTTAGGCCACTTGGAGCACCTCTGAACTGCACAGAGTGCTGCAAAAGATCGAACAGTGTGTGCATACAACATCTAGCTTTAACTTAAATTGCTTCAGCTCAGATTAGTCGTTGCTTAAACTTTACTACTTGCTATGTGAAAGCCACATTTTTGCATACTGCATCCGTTCCAGACGTGGCGCTAAGACAAAGTGAATCCACTGAGAATATCAGCAAGTAATGGACGCCTTTTCTTAGCAACTTGAAAATGCATTAAGAAAACGGAAGAAAAATTAGAAATAACTGTTTTTTTTTGAACTCTGGAACAAGTGGAACTGTGCAGTTACTTTTAACAACGACGATTGACACTGCAATAGCGGCGATATGGAGTGTACTGTTGTTTCGATCCCTTAAAAAATACTAAGACGAAAGCGATACTTACCGGGTGGAAGGTGATAAATATACTAACTGTTAGAAATTTCATTCCATAAAAATAGACTTGAAATTTATTAGGAAAGAACCAAACGCGAAAGGAAATAAGAACGTTAAAAACAGCGAAATAGGAACTTGTGAAAACAGCAATGTCACGAGTAATGCTAGTAGGCTAAAACCTTCAATGTTTCATGGCTTAAAAAGTTAGAAATTCTCTAAGTGGAGATCTCGAAGTTTAAGCGAAGTGGACTTTCAAATTCTTCGTTCATATATTTAATTCGACGTATCATGTGGATATACGAAAGGCTACCAATTTCGTAAAAAATGCGGTCTACCCAGCAGCCCATGATACTCACGTTTAAGATGCACTCTTCTGACGCGCCCTTGCTAGTTACTTCCTTAGCGAATCCTCTTTGAAAATGGAATAGTCAAAAATGAGACTGAAACTTGTAGTTTTCTACCATTTCGCTTTTCTTAAAAATGCGTGTGCCTTCACTGACTGTTATCGACATTTTTATAAAGATGAACGAACAACTTCTAGTGTATTTCATCAAAATATACATGGAGCAGCAATTGACCAACATGACTAATAACCGGAATCAAATCAGGAAGTTCGTCTACAGTTGCAAGAATTTCGTAACAAACATGCACGCACGGATGTTCCGTGGTAGCTTTTTTCACAAAACGACTCACTATCGTCACATATCACTGAAGTTGGTGACAAAGAAAAGGCGCTATTTGTTCTTCATAGGCTCAGCGAGACACTGTTATACTGTTCCGGTCAACTGAAACATTTCCACCCAATGCACTTTCGATTTTCGTATACCCTGCCCTAAGCGCGTTCACGACCATTCGTTCGTCCACAGATGTCCGCGACTGCACATATAATAGGAAAACCACCAGTAAGTCATCGTTGCTGGAAATACAAAATGAAGAATGAAACGAGGTACAAAAAAGTGTCATGGTATACCTGTTCCTCAAATCCTTCAAAACTGCAACAATACTTTGGGCATTAAACCATGAACCTTCTATGGTGTTCGTTAGCTGAAATGTGAAGTCATAAAAAGTAGAACCCATATATATATGCATATATGTGCATTTATATATATTCTGTATACGCTACACGCTTAGTAGTCGGTCTAGAACTGCGGAAATTACTCAGATACGCTGTGAAGCAGTCGAAGGGCTGAATCGGAATCTAGGAAACACTACTTGTTCAGTTATTTGTTGCTTCAGTGAAAAGCCGACGGAAAAAAGGAAAGAGGTGTTTTGGTCTTCCAAAGAAAGCAAGTCTTTATGTGTTAAAAAAGCCAGTACCTCAGTGGCAAAGATTAATAGATTCTAGTTATACTAATTAAAATTTGCGAAGTCCGATAAATGTGAAAGAGGTGGATTCAGCAGATTTTCGCAATAAAGCTGGTTTTTTGACCACGCACGATGTATACTACTCCTTTAACAAAACGATGAAAGAATTGATAAGTTTATAGACATGTTAAAGAATGGAAGGAAATTTGCCTCACCGCCTTGAAGGCAATTGCAAGGTTCAGAGCTATTAACCGCATATTCCAATGGTCGTTATTACAGTTAATATCCTTCTCCTTGAAACCAACGCTATCGTGAAATAGGTAAGAGGTAGATTTTGTAAACAAACGTAACAAAACCGGCTGAGCTAGTTGAACTGGCAAAAGAAATCCTTTTTATGCTAAGTAGTGAAAGCTGTAAGTAGTAGTTAGACCCATTCAATTCGCACTAATTCATGAATCAAGGAGAGCTCAAAAATCTGCAAAACAGAAGCAGTGGAAGAAGAAGCGCAACGAGAAGTACCAAACAAAGAGATCTTACAGAAGGTCTAAGAATAAAATGGCCGAAACATTCGATATGTGACGAACAAGAGAGAAATGCGAAACCACAGATCTATGAGCCTAGTAGAATTCTTCAACAAATGACTCAGTACATTGTGTTAATGAATAGACAAGCAACACATCTGTTTTAAAAAGATAGTTGCCAAATCGTATGCTACACAAGAAAAACGGTAACCACAGTTAAGCATATTTGAAGGAAAAGGAAACTAGGTTGTTAAGAAATAAACGACGAACTTTTTGTATGTTAGTAGGCAAGTATAATGCTAAACTAGGTCTTGCCGTGAAAACCCCTTATCTACTAACCAATAACTCACTATGAAAGGCTCACTTTTTATTTTTTGCCTTCTATTATATTTATGGTAGGGTATTAAGCGAAATACAACCACGAGATTGCAGAGATATTTGCAGAACTCCAGACCGCAGGTGTCTGCGGTGGTTAACGAAGGCGCTATGGTCCTTTCCTGGGAGTAACGCATTCATCACCACACCATGTGGGCCCTTCGTTTCGCCCGTCTCTGAGCTAGTTCTACCGATCTTTTGCCAACAGCAATCACCCGCCAGAAAATAGAAAGTAAACGTTGTGAATTCAACTACAGCCTTAGCTTAACTGGGTACGTTGCCGATTTGGGTTCCTCAGATCAATCCCGTTGACGGGTGATTGCTGACGGCAAAAGATCGATAGAACTAGCTGAGAGACAGGCGACACGAAGGACCCACATGGTGTGGTGGTGAACGCGTTACTCTCCGGAAAGGACAATAGCGCATTCGTTCCCTACCGCAGACACCTGCGGTCCGGAGTTTTGCAAATATCTCAGCAATCTTGTGACTGTATTTCACTGTGCAAACTTCGAACTGACTAGCTCATAACAAATTACGAGTTAAAGAATTTGCTACAGAATTATATGAATTTCTAGCATCAGACGCGTTTAACTTTTTCTTACTTTGGATGACCATACTGAGATGATGAACCAATGGCAGTCCGAAATGCAAAAAAGAATGCAAAGAACCAAGAAATGAGGGGGCGTTAATCCTTTGCACGAAACGTTACCCCTAGCGTTGACTGGATGCATTAAATTTAATGATAATGGATATTTGGTGGTAAAAACAGCAAAAACAATAATGGTAGTTGCAGATTATATGCATAAATATTATGTATATATATGTTATTTAAGATCCTTCCAACAGTATTTACCGCCTTACCGTCGCTGGGAAGTGTTCCTGGGTGTCGGATTGAGTTGTACGTCGGGAGATTAATCCCCATGGAAGCTCTCCCAAGCTGAAAAGAGTCCGGTGTTTCCATCAGAAAGACCAGCTAAGAGTAAACCAATACCAGGATCCAACACCGTCCTGGTATCGAAATAGTCGCATGGTGGTAAATCTTTCTGTGGTCGACAAAGGTTGCGCCTGCCTGGTGGTGATGACCTGGGACAGACACTGGCTTGGCTGACCTGGGAATTCCAGGGAATCACAATGGCTAGGCCAGCAAAACTCAAAAAAATGGGAGTTATGCTGCGGTCCGCAAAACCACTGAGGATGGGCAGTCCAAGTATTCAAGTATCCAAGCATTATATAAGATATATGATGTACAGTAGTATGTGAATCATATCAAAATGTTAACATACTTTCAGATATTGTTTTTGAATAGTGGAAACGCCCTAAATTATCTTTCTACCTCTGTTCAGCAAACACGAGGTGCTATTTTATTTCTTTATTTACGCACAAGCTGACGTTTCGGCGGATTTCGCCTTCCTCAGAGCCTGGAAGGGTCAAGCTGACTACAATCTACACAGCCAAACACCTCCATAACCAAACAGAGAAAATGCTGAACCAAAAGTTCAATCACATTTAACGTAGCCCTGAAACACTCATCGCTTTCTATGAGCCTTCCACTTTGTTACGTCGTGTGAAGACCGACCGCACAGAATTCACATGGAAGCGATATGTGCTCGTCGCATCAGAATAACAGGTTTATATGCTGTCCAATATCACGCGTGATAATGAGGCATTCCTCCCTGCGGTTCATTTTCGGATTCTTGGAATTAATCCAGAATGCCTCTAGAGTTTTGCGCCCTTGTGTTCCCGATTCTTGCGCGAGGATCGTAACCCTTATTTCAAAATCTTCTCCGTTATGTTTCTGCGTGCTATGCGTACCTAGTGGAGCACTTGGCTTACGTTTGCCGATTTGGGGTTCTTTTATACGTACGCAGAGTGGTCTACCCGTTTCGCCAACGTATTCGTCCCCGCACGCTTTACAAGAGATCAGATAGACTGTACCCGAATCACGCAGTCACCGTCTCTACCATTGGGGCATATTATGCAATTTTTCGTTGCACATAGACGGTCGTATAGGCGGTTACGAACTAGCTGGCGCCTTAGATTACTCGGTGGTATTTCGATTATCGTTACCGAATTCTCTAAATTGGCCCTTCTTAAACAGCGTTTTATAGCTGCACTTACTTTATTTGAAATGAAGGGCAGTATAAACGGGACCTTGTTGTCACTAGAGTTTTTGTTGGGGTACCTGTGGTTTTCTCTACACCTATCTCGAGCTACGGTTTCGTAGCCATTAAAAATGGCTATTTGCCGCGCCAAGCTCCGGGACTCCTCTCTTTGTTGTCTTCCTGTGCACACGATGGTAGCTGTTCGATACATGTTTCTCACAAGCGTCCTTTTCGTGTGAGAGGGATGAGAGGAGAGTTAATGAACTAGGATGTTTTGACTACTTGGCTTTCGATACCACTTCGTAATGTAGCCGTTTTCTGATAGGCTAATTTGCACGTTCAGAAATGGAAGCCAGTCTTCTTTTGGTTTCTCTCGGGTGAATTAATATACTCTGACTGTGTGTTCAACAACTCGAAACATCTGTCGATTTCTTCTTGCGTTGAACAAATGACCAAGCAGTCATCTATATATCTACAGCAGAGTAACGGACCGAGGTCGTTTACTGCTGGCGCTTCCACCTTAGACATGAATGTAATGGCAAGGGTTGGTGCCAGTCGTTGTCCCATTGCCAGCCCTCTCATTTGTGCGTAATAGCTCCCGGACCATCTGAAGATTGAGCAGCTTAGGCACTCCTTTAACACGGCGTCAAGAGCATACAGAAACTTTGGTGGTGCTGGTATTGCCCCTACTTTTTGTTGTTCGCGCCTAGTGCTCTAAATTATGCTTATTACATACTTTAACTTCTCTATTTACTGCTTGTTATTTTTTTTACAACAAAGTATGATAAGAAATAAAACCATTATGATGCTGAGCTATTTGCAAAAACGCCGATTTGTTGTTTCAAGATCATGCCCCTTGACGGGTGATTGCTGATGGCACTGTTAACGTAAAAGAAACGGCTGAGAGAAAGGCGGAGCAAGGGTCTCAGTGCTGTAGTGGATAACACGTGAGCCCTCGGGAAGAGTTGTCGCGAATTCAAATTTGGTCTGAGGTCCAAGTTTTACAAGTACCTGGTAATAGTGCTTATCACATAATCAAAAGCATAAATTACAAACAAAAGAAGCTTGAGTATAACTTACAGCAGACTGGATGACGCTAAACGCCGATAGGTAGTTTGCAGAGGATTTGATATCATATGCTGCGTTTGCCTGTCTCAGTATGTGAAATGAGCATGTGAAAGTTTTGTTCTAAAAGATATGTTTAAATAATGAATATATGGTTAATAAAGAACCGTTGATGGGCGTGATGTTTTTCAATGCTTATAAAGTATAGAAATTGAGTTGAACAAACATGTAATGTCCCTGATGGCGCCGATGTCACAATTAACGGTGAGAGTGCAGGTGGGATTGTTTCTTGTCCAAGCCGTAACACTAAATCAATACTAACAAATCTTAGATAACATTATCCGATTTGGAACTCGTTTACAACCTGTATTGCTGCTGATGCTTTGTTCATTTACTTATGCAATTCTTTTTTCTAAACCTATATGCTTTCACTGCAATCCTTAAGATGTTGTAGAATAATATCAATTGGTATAAATTGTTGAATTTTTGAGGTAGTGTAATATTAGGCAGACAACCTAACCAAACTTAGAAGTAATTATCCTTGTCTTCTTCAACCATCTAAACATAATAAGTCTCATAAAATAATCATAAACAGTATAATAGTTGTGTTAGGAGAAGAGACAACGTGAATGACGAAGCGTCTTAATAGCGAGCCATACTACAAACTGGTGATCGAGAAGTTTTCTCTGTACTGTAGGCTGCTGTATGAAACTCACTTCAAATGGCCAGATAATTTTTTGAAAGGCTCAACTTCTTGGATCACATAATTACCATCATAAGGACTATTGTGTAAAGACGTGCAAGGTAAGACTGCTGAATTTAACTTCCACTGGCATTGCGGATACATGCAGGTCTGTGTTCACTATATTGGAGCAAAATGTGAATATCTCTTACGAAATCAAACCCTGCAAATCCAATAGAGAAGCATTTCTCCAAACTGTTTGCGCTGCTTTGCTGCGGACAATAGAAGCTTTCGAATAATTACACAAAGGTACCAATGTGGAAGGACAATCCTCTCCAGTTACCTGCTTTCCAAAAGGCTTTTTTTTGGTCAAATACAGATGAAGCAAATACGACGTTCGAAGAGCTTAATGGATTAGAAAAGAATGTAAGTAGCGGTAAAAGTGGGTATGAAAAGAGGACGAATATAAATAGATTGTCCATTGACATTTAGCAAAACAGTATACCGTGTCCATTGAAGGGATTTATATCAAACTATTCGGTCAAGAAATTGATCGGAATAGAAAGAAGGAAGTTGCTCTAAATTTGAGAAACAGGCCTACTCTCAGGAAATTTCCAAAGCTAAATACAAAGAGTTATTTTGCATCATGCTATTATGCAAATGGTGCTCTCCGATCACATCGAAAAATGCATGAATATGAGTAAACCGCTAGAGGTTAAAGAAAATTTTCAGGTTAAAAAAAACCACAGAGTAAGATGCATTATTGACAGTTAAACAATCTTTTGTTGTTATGTGAAGTCCAAAAGCAGGGATACTGAAATATGAACAAAACTGGAAACCTCAGGAACGGTTCCAACCAATGGCTGCCCTTTCCTGGAGCCGACATGCTATCTACCACTGAAATGATGCCTTATGCAATGCCTTGCACTCAGGCAACGGTTCCATCAAGAATCACCCGCCAAAGTGAGATTCCGCAAAAGGTAATTGTGGGTTCGATGCCTATCTGAATCTCCGAGTTTTGCTTACATGAGAGCATTAATAGGTAAAAAATTGTGGTATTTCGTTAGATATCAGAAAACGAGCAGGATACGTCACTCGGCACCTACAGTTCCTCTAATCTCTGTTAATCTTGATTGAGTTAAATTAAGCTGATTCCAGTAAACTCCACTTATGTCCGCAATGCCCACACTAGAAAAGCTAAATGCGCTCAGCAAGACTGAAGGTATACGGAGGGCACTATAATTTTGAAACAGGCTCTTTTTTGCCGTTTTTTTGGTGAAAATGTAGCGTGAGATATTATATCTGATTCTGCGGTAGAATAGGTTTTATTTTAGCTAGTTATCTCGAAAAAAATTTTGTCAAAAAATAGGTTCCCATTTTGGAAAATCTTATTGAGGGAATGAACAACAGCCGTACATCACAATTCAACAACCAGAAGTCACCTATCGAGAAAGGATGAAATGCTACACCATCGGAAGGAGCTGAATAAATATTTGGAACAAAGGGACGATGAAGAAAGGGAATGTAAGAAAGTAGGCATAGATGGACGGAAGGGAATGCCAAATGCTGGGACAGAAATGCCTACTAGCATCAGCGACAAAAAGCGAGTCGGTATGATTGTCCGGTACTTAAGCTACCTTTGTCCGAAAAATTTTGTTCGTTTTGCTTTGTGTCATCGATCAATTACCTCAGAGAACTCGGAGACACTGAGTGAAAAACACTGATATTGAAGGAATGATATTCTGTGACTTCGAAGAGAACCGCCCGTATGGATCTGGGAGAAAGAGGGCTTTTTTTTGGGGAAAACAGTTTATCTACAGCGTTGCTTCGAGCGGGCACATGTAGCGTAGCAGTCAGAGGTGTCCTGAAATGCAACGTGCCCGTTAGTTCGATTAACTGCGCAAAGAGTCGTCATAAAAACCACCACCTTTTCCATGGTGGGTAAGTTAGTGTCAAAATTGCTTAAAAGGCTTTTTGATTTTAATGGAGTCGAAAGCATGGCACAATCCTAAGGAATTCATTAACCTTGAATACCTTATCGCTTACTTTGTCTTAGAGTCACTGAAAGGGGGTGGATAGCACAGTGATAGTGATGTCTGTCATGGCAAGCATGATTCTATTTCGATTCCGCTTTGGGTCAACCAAGCCTCTCATCCCTCCAGAGTCGGGAAATTGGTACCTGACTTGTCTGAGAAAAAAATCGCTTTCTGTAATCTATTTGAGAACGTCCAGCCCAGTTATCTCAGGAATCCAGGGAGAATAGCTCGACTAGCATTCTACGACATTCAAGATGAAATGAAAATCCTTAAGTAGCAGATGAAGCAACAAATAGAATTTGGAAGCGCTTCGTGGACAGTGAATGCGAGAAAGAGAATCAAATGTGAGAAGTGCTGTAATCAACAAAGGAGGCGTGAAAACGGGTCATATAAAATAAAATAAAATAAAATAAATACAGTCACCGAAAAATGATTGCACAAGGGCGCTTCAGGATGATTCACCAGCACTACCACATCAGTTACCCTTTAAATGGAATGTTTTTCACTTGTGTAGTGAAGGAAAACGATTTCCATATATGAAAGGGTTACAGCCGCTTATCATCTCCTGCTTCGTTCCGCATCAATGTGGTTGTCTCGAAAAATACCCTATTGCGAACAAATGCGAGAACTAAAGTCTAATAGATTATTGCAGAGACTTTCGGTTAAAAAAAAAAAACTTGGTGTTTTCTATTCTTTTCAGAAACGACTAATTGTTACAAATTGTTTTTCTTGTTTATTACGGGAAGCGATGGAGAAACGCATACGCATCGGCGCCATAATGGTATGGTTTGATGGGTCATTTCATTAGACACAATGGACATGAACACTCTGAGAATCACTTTCCAAACTGGTTTTAGCTAATTTCCATGTTCAGAATTGCTTTAGGATTTTTCATCTGATATTATACAGGTAATAAAGGTTGCAAATTTTTTTGAGTATCCCATTAGCATCTATGCCATTCTTAATGAAGGGATCTAAAAGAATAACCGATGCCAAATGAGGGCACAGAGGTGAGTTCTCAAACAGCCAAAAATTCAGGAAGCATTACATAGACAAGCGCTTCTAGTTGCCGTCACGTAGCACTTTAAACGAAAACTCAGAAAAGAAAAATTCAAAAGTGTATGCTAAAAGCGTACCTCTCGTTAAGAAAAGAATTACTACGATAATTGCGATGACGAGTAGAATGACAATGATGATGAACATAACGACAGCAACTCGCTTCGAGCTAAAATTGGGATGCTTTCCACCTTGTTTTCAAATTTGCAAGAAAATGGGACAAAAGTGGAAACCGTGAAGCGCATGATAGTTTATGATAATTTAAAGACAAATCATTTTCTATTACTGATCAGGTAACAGTTCACGGCTCTTTGAACTTTTCTGTGTTCCAAATCATTTTTTTAATTGGCCATCTATTGCGAAGGCAAAAAATTCCATTTATGAAAAACAACTATGAAAGAAACGAAAACAGTCACAAATACGGATAACAACCGTATTCACACAAAATCAGCAATAGTGACAACCTTCGTTTTCCGTGGAAAGTTATTGCTGAAGGAACGGCTGTACCCCACTGTTTTCTCGAATATGAATCGCCTAGAGTTCTTGGTAGAACAGGTGAAGCACGCGTATGAGAAAAATATGGCATCATCTGAAAACAAAAGTGTGCTTTTATTTCTGTACACAGAGAACGAATTCAAGCTCACAGGACAGCCATTAAATCACATACATGTAATCCATTTGGCATAACCAGCAAAAAGGCTTCCCCGATTTATAGCTCTTCTTATGTAAGGCAAATTCAAAATACGAAAAAAAACCAAAAAGCCGCGAAAGACATTTTCCTAATTGCTGCTGATGATATCACAGGTGACAACACTTGTAGAATTCTGTGGACTACTGATGGAAATGACAGCAATAAACCATGACGAAAAGATACAACAATGTGGCGCTGAGATGGAAGTCGGAATAACGCTTAAAATCAGACTAGACTTTACAATCAGACCTAGGTAACTCTCCATAAACTGAATAGCTTCGAGTCAAAAAAAAATGAAAGAAATCAAGTGCAGGTAATGTACTATCTCATACAAACTTAGCTTGGCGTTCTGCAGCCGTACACAATTTTCAGAACTGGATTTTGCTGAGGAAGCTATATTCGTACAAACAAATCCGTAGCATTCCAGTTCCAGTTCAAAAGATCTTCGTTTTACTTCAAACGTATTCAGTTCCTTAAGAAAACTTCATGAAGAAATCCGATTTTTCCCGGTAAACCTGTTACATCGGCATGCTGAAGCTGATTTCAATGTGAGTCATGGGCCAAGTGATCTAGGTTCTATCAGCTGTATCACCTCCCGTCCTCTTCATTTATAAGCAAAGAACACGGAATTTACTCTTTATACGGGGCTTTTCAAAATCTCTCTTTTCATTTGATTGAAGGCAATTATTCCTAGTTTTTCCTTCTTGGCTCTGAGACTAAATCATCACCCATGTTCAACGGTTCTCAGTATTTCAACAAATATCTGCATAACTGTATTCAACGATCTTTGCACCGTTACACATAAACTAGACACAGAGCTTAAATCTGTTCTCAGACCAAGATCGCACCGATCGACATAGCAAGAATTCGTGCCATCTACGTAGCTCCTGAAGTCTACGCAAAAACTCTGCTTTTAGAAAATCAGATTGGAAATTCTAAAATCTCTACAAAACTAATGAAGAATTCTAGCTTTGCTGGTAAACTATATGGGTCTTTCAAGGTTTCGATAGTCGAAACTTTGTACGCGATCGATTGTGCTATATGTTTCCCTATGTGTTTAACTATTTTCCCCGAATTCAGCTCATTTACATGACTACCTTACATTGTGATGAGGTTGTAGGTGTATAGGTGTGAAACACTAGTGGAATTCACGCGAGAAGTCGAAAACTAGGTGGCTCTTTTTTCCTTCAGCAAGGTGTTCTCAATTTGTACGGCCATTTTTGCTTCGGTAATAAGAAGAGTTGCTACCACATGACCAGTTGTCAACTGGGAAAAGGATCTCAAATGTCGAACGGTTTACAAGGTTAGGCTAATTCTAGCCAAGGACACCTAAACCATTGAAAATCTCACGTTCTCAACCACTGCGAGAAGCAAACCGATAACAAGAATCGCTTTCGAAATGCATGAATCTAGCAGGAAATATCGCTCAGCATGAGATAGCGACTAAGAAAACATTTTGTAGAAATTCGATTCTAACAAAAATAAAGCCCGTTGTTGAACAAAGGATTTCGTGGTTGTGTGACTTTATGACGGATTCACTAAAATCCTATAAAAAGTAACTTTCCAATGCCATAGCTCTGTAGTGGACTCAGCAATCGTATCCTTTTTACGAAAACTCAATGCAACGTGCCATGAAGTACACAAACCTGGTTCCTACAGTTTCTTTGAAAATGCTTAAAGATATCTAGCTTTAAGAAATGCAAAGAGGTAAAGACGAGCAATCTGAATCAAGTAAAGGAAACACCATTCATTTTTCGATCCGCAAAAGAATACTGTACGCTCAACAGAGTCATAATCTACAATACAAGCAAATATAAATGGACAAGAGCATAGACACAATCTCCGACACAGAAGGAGAACAGATTACAAAGCCCTTCTAGCAACTTCATATAAAGTCGCACTCTATTCCTTGGTTCCTAGGGTTCCATTTCTATTAGTTTGATAGGGTAATGCTCAGCGATGAAATTGCCACATTCGTCAAGAAACATCTACAACAATTCAGTATAAAGTGTGAGAGGAGCTGTAAAACTCTCCTTTCCATGTGGCGTCCGGTAAAGAATATGATTTGACTACCTGTGCAAACTCACAGAAGAATGTGATGGAAAGATGCTGTTATATGAGCTCGTCACCACAAATATTACTACAAGTGCATCAAGCATTCATACATAACATTCGAACTACTAAAACTACCTATCCACCATCACCGTTCTGCGAACAAATCGACAGCATTTTATGCCGTCAGCTTTTCAACCGGAATTCTGTTAACCTACCGGCATGCCCGTTACAACTAATTCCCATTATAAAATAGCTGAAAGGCTTACGAGGAACAAAATGGTGAGTTTAAACTCTCATTTACCACCTATTCTCCTTCATGGTAGAGTACAACGTGAAGTACAACTAAAGGAATGCTGTGATGTGAAAAAAAACACGGAATCTCACTTGGGTTTCGAGTCTGCGACTAAGATCATCGAGCAGTTACGTGCTATACACTGCACTAAGCCAGGCTCTTGCATCGCCCAGAGCTAAACTGGACTTCGAAGCTCAGCCGAGGTTTTGAGTTTTGCTCATACTTCAGTATTCCTGTGGTTAAAACGGCAGGATTTTCTTAAATGGTGGAGTGAGATTCATTATTCGATTTTTGCTCCACTTCATCCGATTCGACTCGCTGCGACAGCGAACAACCTAATCGCGAAGACCTGTGGATCATCGACACAAATCAATCCGGCTCCGAAGAAGACGACAACGTCGGGATATTAGCCGAATAAGTACTTTATACCAACCTAGTGACAGTTCAATATTGCAATATGGTATACAACAATAAGCGTTTAGGACAAGCTGTGCGAATGAAAATTTAAGTAGTGAATTTTTCTGCCGCGGTTGTGAAAGTGTTGACTAAGTAGATCGTGTGCCAATTCGACCGCTCTAAAGTCTGGAGAACGCGAAACCGTTGAAACTTCAGCTGTTGTGAACAAATAGACTAATAAAATCTCTTGTCTGCTTATGAAGAAAGGCAGTTAATTGCAGAAAGTCTTGTCATAATTATTTGTTATTCAGCTTGTTGTCGTGCATTCTTCAAAGCTTATTTCCTGCTTAGACGTACACCGTCTATTGGCTTGTCTAATCTCCATTCTTCTTGTTTTCATGCCTGTAGAACCAATCTCGGAATAAGTAGATTATATCGTTTTGCTCCATATGAATTTAAAACTTTACATACAACGACAGATGTAACTTGAAATATGAACAAAACGTGAAGTCAGAAAACCATTCACGAACGAACAGTGCGAAGATGTTTCAATGTTTCGTACCGGAGATAGATGCTTATGAAGAAGAACGTGTTGGGCTCCCATTAGGAATTGGGGGCATCCATCTGAGGTGTGAAATCAAAGCAAGCCCTTTAAAAAATACCAGAAAATTGTAAAGCAGCGCAGAGCTCACCATTAAAAATCGCCTTTCATAAGCAAACACAGGGAAGCAGGAGAAGGTCGACAAAGGCTGCCCAATGAAAATAGTTCAAAAAGGGCCAAGAATGTCGTTGTTATGAAGCCGGATGTACGTTTTCTGGTACCATAAAAACAACTCACTTCTCTATCGCTTTGTGGACGTGAAGAATGGATCCTAATGAACAAATGATGATACACAGTTTCTGGAGTAATATGAAGCTGTTGAACAAACACTTCCCTAATTCTAATTTATCTAGCAAGAACGTTATGCCGATTGTTTGTGATGGTCAGCGGAGGACTACGGTACGAGACTAGCATGCGCCACCATGCTCAAATCAAAGCACCAAAATGGAGGATGATTGCGAAGGAAAGAAGCGAATAGAAAATGTGCTGCAGTCCGCACAACTGGTGACGACGATGGGCCGTCCAAGTATCCAAATAAATATTATTAAGATCGTTATTGCTATTACTATGTTTATTATTATTATCATCATTATTATTACTGTTATTATTAATGCTAGTACTATTATTGCTATCCCTCCCTACGGTTTACCGTCTCATCTTGGCTGGTAGGTGTTCCTGAATGTTGGGCTGCCATGTACACCGAAGGGATTCATCCTACCAGCAGGGTCTCACAAGCTGAGGAGTCCGGCATTTTGATCAGGAAGTCCAACCTAAGGTTAAGCAATACCAACACCATTATTCACCACCGCCCTGGTATAAACTAGTTGCATGGTGGCAAACTTCTCTCTGATATACAGGGTCCCATACTGCCTGTGCTGGCGACGACTTTGGCAATAGTGACTGCTGGACTCCGGGTAACCACAATGGCTAAACCAGCCAAACTCTGAAAAAAAAAGTGGGAATTTTGCTGGGACCCGCAGAACCCGTGAAGGTGAGGAATCCAAGCATCCACGTAGGTATTATCGTTATTATTTTTTCAATAAGCAGTAATTAAAAAGTTAACACGAAAAATTGTAATAGGCAGCAAATAAAAAGTTAACGTTGTGATTTAGATTACAGCCTCAGTTTAACTGGATTCATTGTCGATTTGGGCTCTCCAGACCAATCCCGTTGACACACGATTGCTGATGGTACTGGTAGACAGAAAACTAGCTGAGAAAAGAGCACGAAGGACACGAATAGCGCAGTGGTGAACGCGTTAGCCCCCGGAAAGGGCAATGGCGCGTTCGCTCCCACGGCACACGCCTGTGGTTCGGAGTTCTCCAAATATCTCAGCAACACTGTGGTTGTATCATACATGATACCCTGACGTGAAAATTTGCAGCAGGCAGTAAATGAAAATCTATCACTGTTATTATTATTATTATTACCATTAATACTACTGTTATTATTGTTATTAATTTTTATTATTGTTATCACCACTATTGTTATTCTTACTTTCATCTGTTATTTATTTGCCATTATTATTCTCGCTATTATTCCAATCAAACTTATGTTCGAGTCCAGTTATCACACTTAAAAATAGCTCTTTTCAAACGAACATTGCTAGTCAGCCATTATTTTCTGAATCAACTACTGAGTATGCTAGACGCCTGTGGTGTACTTTTTGTAAACATAAATTTCGTTCATTGATTTTCTATTAACCCGAATTCTAAGAAAATTCGAAGATCGAAGGAAAATTTGGAAAGATTTTTTGCAATGTGATACTTCAAGCCCTTTTTACAAGCTCATCGGGTCCTGAGTTTCTCAATTACTTTAATTACTGCGAAATTATGTAGTCATTGAAAAACAAGCCTCGTTTCCATTGAAATTTCACGCACATAAATAACACTTTAGAAAAAGGGTGCATAAATAATGATAGCGAGTAACCTCCCCTACAAATTCTGGAAGCCACTAAATGAAACAATTTTTCTGTTGCAATGGGCATCATGTCCCAGAGGAGTTCAGTCTACTGCAAATGCATTTATATCCATTTTCTTTCTCCTCACCTACTCTACTCTTTGTAATGCGCCTTTATGTCTTACTATATAGGAGCTGCGTGGGACGAAAATACGAGCTAACCTACAGAAAAAATGTTAACAGTAACTGTAAAGGAACATTCTTTAATTTCTAACGAAAGTATGAGTGAATGGAAGAGAATGCTGAGAAAAAGATATTGCATGCAAGCGGTACATACTGTACACCAATCTGCCATCATAGTAGGCATTGATTTTGAACACCAACTGAGCACACATCACGTTTGCATGAACGCAAATAAATACGATTCTAGTCCCATAGCGCGAATGTGATTGTGAGGTCTGCATTCGTTTGATCGTAAACAACAGTATTTTTTAAATATGCTAGATAGTTGACGTGTGAAGATTTCTTCGAGTAGATACTTCTTTCAGAATTCCGAAGCAAAAGTTCAATAGTAAACTAATTTGAACGTAAAATGGAATGGGCTGCGACATAAAGGCCTTAAAAACGAAAAACATGAAAATATCTAAATTTCTTCTTGAGAATGTAATGAACGAAACTGCTTTTGAGAAGAGTGGAAGTCAGAGAAATGTAACAGAAGATCGAGGAAACTAGAAGTGGGGAATTAATTACAATAGGCACAGTGAACGTACTTGGTTTTCTGTAACGCATACAACTGGCCTAGAGGACTGAATAAAGAACTAATAAAATGAGCAGCACGCATAGCTGCAGCCTTTGCCTGAAGCCATACACTTTCACTGACTAAAACAGGGCCGAGAGAAACGCGAAACGAAGGAACCGCACGGTGAAGTGGTGAACAAGTTACCTCCTAGTAAGGGTAAATTTGTGTTCGATCTCAACCGCACACTCCTGCTCCACCGGAGTTTTACAAGTATCTCAGCATCATTGTGGTTACCTTTCAAATTATGCTCTGCCTTGAAAAAAAAAGCAGTTAATAGAAAGTGTTTAAATATTTCGAAACCGACCTTCCCTAAACCTCGGTGTGACTAATCAATATGTATTCTTTCTTGATAAGCTTGCACGAGGTTGATAAA